>NIPM01000341.1:214066-257832 GCA_002738285.1 Holacanthella duospinosa | reverse complement strand
TATATTAATTGTTTACTAAAATTTTTGTTATATATAATCAAATTCATAATATAAATAAATATACTCAGCGAGGTTGATGAGATAAAGTGAGACAAGACAAATGTTATAGAGGTACAGGTTTTGTTTTTCTCTCTCTAGAGTATTGGTGACGATTGTTTCTTATATGGAGATGAGAGTTTGAGAGTGGTTTTGATGTTAATACAAAAACACTCACTTTTCGTGAGGAACTANATGGAGATGAGAGTTTGAGAGTGGTTTTGATGTTAATACAAAAACACTCACTTTTCGTGAGGAACTACCCAGCTTGCTATCGACGAAACAATGGTTTCGTCGATGGTAGACTCTTTTAGACAATATATTCGAAATAAGCGTCNCCAGCTTGCTATCGACGAAACAATGGTTTCGTCGATGGTAGACTCTTTTAGACAATATATTCGAAATAAGCGTCATAGGTTCGGGATTAAGGTTTACAAATAGTGTACGTCTGATGGCTACGTTCTGAAGGTTTTGCCTTATCTANGTCATAGGTTCGGGATTAAGGTTTACAAATAGTGTACGTCTGATGGCTACGTTCTGAAGGTTTTGCCTTATCTAGGCAAATCTACAGAAGTTATTGAAGATTCAAGCAAAATTTCAGGGATTGTAGAGACATTGATGCAGGGATACTTCCATAAAGGACATGAATTATTTATGAATAATTTTTATAATTCTGTCCAACTTGCTAAAGATTTATTTGCCTTAAAAACCATAGTAGTTGGCAAACTGAGCTCTAACCGCAAGCTAAATCCGAAGACCGTTTTTGAGTTGAAATTGAAGAAAGGTGAATTGGTATGGCAGAAGTATGAATCAGTCATTGTCCATAAATGGAAGGACAAGCGAGATGTCTTGACGATCTCTACAAAGCATCACACCAAAGTGGTAACAGTGAAAAGCAAAAGAGGTATAGAAAAGGTGAAGCCATTGTGTGTCGAGAAGTATAACCAGTATATGGGAGGAGTAGACCGTTCTGATCAGATTGCACTTGTACAAAGAACAAAAAATGGTACAAAAGGTATTTCTTCTTCCTCTTGGACACCAATATTTCAAATGCTTATATTTTAGCAAATGAGCTGAACAAGCCACTTTATGAAAAAAAATCAATTATTTGTTTTTGCGAAGAACTCGTTCAAAAATTATGTCCACACACTACAAAAAAATCACCTCCAACTAAGAAAATGGCACTGCATTACTTGAGCCTCATAGATGCAACTCCTAAAACTAAATTTTCTCAGAGAAGATGCGAACAGTGCAAAAAAAAATTAGGAAAGACTCAAGATATAATTGCGAGATATGTGTCAACAAGCCAGCTCTGTGCATTTCGCTCACCGTCTCAATANGGAAAGACTCAAGATATAATTGCGAGATATGTGTCAACAAGCCAGCTCTGTGCATTTCGCTCACCGTCTCAATATCTTGGAACCTATTGCATCTTCTCTTAAAGTATTTCCGTTTTGCTGATGATTTTCGCAAAAGTGTCTTACCAAGTTCCTNCTTGGAACCTATTGCATCTTCTCTTAAAGTATTTCCGTTTTGCTGATGATTTTCGCAAAAGTGTCTTACCAAGTTCCTGGCCAAACTAGGGATCTTCCATACAATGGAAAACGTATTTATTGCAAAAATTTAAACTAAATAACTACTAAATTTAATTAATTTATAGCTAGAACCAATGTTTATGTGTGATATTTCAATATTAAGTTTACTTCCGGTTTCCTTCGTACTTTCTTTTTTTGTGGAACAACCGCTTCACTAAGATGCCTTAACCCTTGATGTCGATTCTAGTAGAAATCATTTTGTAAAAATTGAATTGAGCTATTCTTACAATCAAGGTTGCTAAGAACAATGATGTTACAAATCCGGATATACGATTGAAATTATGATCATGGATTTTTTTACTATAGATTATTCATCAAAATCCGATCCAATGAACAACTTAATTAGAAACTTAACAACTCCCAACCTCAGATTTTCAACGTCATGTCATTCATACGAAGATGTCGGAGATCAAACCAAGGGTATTTACTTATGAAATGTAGAATTTAATTTTTGAATCTGTAATTGTTGCCTCGCTGTATATTATTTTTTTTTATAGTGTTACTCAACATATGGTTGGTATCAATGAGAATGATATGGAAGAATATATTTCTATCCGGATGATCAGAGAACTTTAAATACTCCACCTCATCCAACGTACTACGACAATGGGCCCGAAGCTCCACCGCCATATACAGTGAAGTCCGGTTATAGTGACTCCGTAGGGACCTGCAGGATTGTTCAGCTAAGCCGGAGTTCATTATATCCGTCTAGTGAACGGATCCTACAATTCAATAATTGTTCATTATATCCAAATATTTTACTATAAATTCAGCTTACGTTGATGTAAAGAAGTACTGGGTGAAGACAATTTGCGTAAGGCTGAATACGGTCATGTTCTCATTATGAATTTCCATTTCAAGTAGAGTCGACGCTTCCATCATTTTCTCCGAAACTCCCGCACCACTAATTTGGGTAAAATTTTTTACTGATTTTGGTAAAGTCTATTAGTCCCTCCAATTCAACTAGCTCTTTGTTGGCTTTGAACCTTGTTTCCCTGGGTCCATATGCTACCGTAATGACCAAAGCCAAAGACAGCTGACTCATGCAGTTTAATAGCGTAAAAATGAATATATTAACTTTTTGTTCTTTCGCTTTGGTCATTACGGTAGTTGTGTTTGCATGTAAGGAAGAAGTGCATAATGTGTTAAACTAAAACGCAACTTAAGCCCGATGCAAACTTTGTCATTGCGTTGGCAGATAAAAGTTTTAACGTTACCTTGTCGTTACTAGTAGCCAATGGTAGATTACAAACTTTCCAATTACCTCCGGATTAAAAAATTCTCTACTCATTCTCTTGATAATTGTCAAAATAAAGTTTAAACAACTAACTTTCACTCGTATCTTAGTTTTCGAAAAGTTGGAAAAGTTCAACTTTTTAAAAATTACGAGCAAATAATGTAAAGAGAATGTTTGCATCGATTGTTTGAAGAAATAATTTTCTCTGAAGATCGGTAAGAGAACGCCCAGGTAACGGAATGACAAAGTTTAAATCAAAATTTTCTTAACTGTAATAATAGTTAAAAGAATTGTTGTAGTAACGGTAGGAGAAGAGAAAGTTTGCATCGGGCTTTAGGGCTTACCGAACATTAGCTTAATCTATTGTTTTGGCATCCGTAAAACAAAATTTTTGTAAAGTAAATAATATAAATCGTTTTTTGTACTTTCATCCAAAGATTAGAAAAGTAAAATTAACAAATTCATTTAGAAACTAAATACTTTCTTGCTTTAGCAACGACAAATCAACACTAAACTGTCTAACACTCAGAGTATTGAACCCTTAGTTACGGCTATTAAGATAGAGGGGCCAAATAGTTTGTTGACTTGTTTGTTATGAGAAACTGGAATTTGGAAGTCTGATATAGACTTCCAGTTGAAAAATCACTTCCATCAATAGTTTAATAGGCAAATAGGTTTTGATTATATTATTTTCATNGGGTATTTACTTATGAAATGTAGAATTTAATTTTTGAATCTGTAATTGTTGCCTCGCTGTATATTATTTTTTTTATAGTGTTACTCAACATATGGTTGGTATCAATGAGAATCATATGGAAGAATATATTTCTATCCGGATGATCAGATAACTTTAAATACTCCACCTCATCCAACGTACTACGACAATGGGCCCGAAGCTCCACCGCCATATACAGTGAAGTCCGGTTATAGTGACTCCGTAGGGACCTGCAGGATTGTTCAGCTAAGCCGGAGTTCATTATATCCGTCTAGTGAACGGATCCTACAATTCAATAATTGTTCATTATATCCAAATATTTTACTATAAATTCAGCTAACGTTGATGTAAAGAAGTACTGGGTGAAGACAATTTGCGTAAGGCTGAATACGGTCATGTTCTCATGATGAATTTCCATTTCAAGTAGAGTCGACGCTTCCATCATTTTCTCCGAAACTCCCGCATCACTAATTTGTGTAAAATTTTTTACTGATTTTGGTAAAGTCTATTAGTCCCTCCAATTCAACTAGCTCTTTGTTGGCTTTGAAGCTTGTTTCCCTGGGTCCATATGCTACCGTAATGACCAAAGCCAAAGAACAAAAAAATTTAATACTAACAGCTGACTCATGCAGTTTAATAGCGATTTAGTCATGCCAATTAAGTGTAAGTTTTGCAGTTGTTCTTTTGAAAAGGATTCAGCCAGAGAACAGCACCGGTAAATAATTAATTTACATATTAAACTAAAAGTAAAAGTTGAATACCTTATAAAACAACTTTAATATAAATTTTCAGCAAAGGGAATGTTAACTCTCACTGAAATCAATTTATTGGAGAAACGGTAGACTGGAATCCAAGTAAATCCTCTTCTTAAGAATAAAGTGAAATAAATGATAATTAAAAAAATTAAGTGAAATTGAAAATCGCCATAGTAGCAAAAGTAAAAAAAATTTTGGCTCCTCTATCTTAATAGCCGTAACTAAGGGTTCAATACTCTGAGGTCTAACAGCAGAGAACTATCTTATTTATTGTTTATGCATTCTGTAAGTAAAAAAGGAAAAAAATCAATGAGATATGCTGTGCCATTGCACCAAAGTTTATTTGACTTTTCGTTTCAGCTAAATTTTTAGCACGCGTTTTGCACTGTACAGTGTACAATGATATTTCACATAAGTGGTGTATGTCAATAGCCTTCTGGGAAGTGTGCGACTGATACAGTAAGTGGCTTGTGATAAGTGATCTTCGTTGATCTACTTCTCTATATTTAGACACTTGTGCAACTAGGGTAGTAGGGTCACACATGTTACAACGTTCAATGAAGTAAATGCGCTTTTCTGTATTGTCACCCTTTTCGCGGTTTGGTACGTACTTCTAGCCATTTTGGTCTCCAACTTTTTGTAAAGTGAAACTGATTTATATCATTTTTATTTTGAATTAATTACTTTTGAAATTTGTTATTTTCCAAACATTAATAAATCTGGAGTAACTAAAGTAAAATTTGGCGTAAATATTTTTTCGCAAAAATTCTATTACAAATGTCACATGTGATAAACAATAATTGTTTACCAATGCAATGTGAGGATATTTCTGTGCCATAATTAATTTGAAAAAAAAACGTAAAATGCAAAATATTGTAAGATTTCGAGTCAAAACAGAAGTGAAAAGAAATTACAGAATGGAAATAGAACATTTTAATGACCAATGACCACTGTTGGAAACACAAAAATTGGAATCGCCATGGTATCGACTTTTTGTATATGGAAAATTTCAAATAGATTCACTGTATAACGAGAAGCTAAGTAGTTTTTGAGTTTGTTGACCAAATTCAACTTAAGCCAGCCTTAAATCTTTTCTTGTATTTGGTCATTTAAGAAACTATGATCCATAAGTTTCATATAATATTTTTTCAATTCGTCCTCCGACATCAGTGTCAACTTTAATACCTATCAAATATCCGTCTAGTATCTTCACCCTCACAATGTTAAGGGTAGGAGCCTTCATGTGCTTGCACAGCATATCACATACAGCATTTAAGTTTCCGCTGCAGATCACCACTTGTTCAAGTCAAGCACCAACCTTGCATTTCTTCTCACAATCACCGTTCCTGCAAAAAAAATTAGTTAGATTTAACTAACAATTTTTTGTTTTGTATATTGGATGTCCTAAACCTAAATACTGTCGTAAAGCAATGTAATGTAAGAGTGTGTGTGCTCTTACAGGGGAATTGGGGGATAATTAGGGAGGTTTTGATTGATCNGGAATTGGGGGATAATTAGGGAGGTTTTGATTGATTTGGGAATGGGATAGGTATTTTGGGGATGGTTGGGTATGGGGTCGGGGAATTGACGGGGTTTGGGTTGGGAATTGGATGGGTTTGGGAACAGTTTGGACAAAAATTAAAATAAGGGGAAAATTAGGGGAATAAGTAGGGTCAGAGGTGAAAGGGATCACTAACCAACTAGGTCCAGGATCCGGGGTCCTAACTTCAAATCCAGAGAGGTAAATAACTTCCAAAAACTTCCAAAATAATTCTAAACAAAAAGGACTATATCGGAGAGATGAGGAGTTGAAAGCAGTCGGTTAGAGACTGACTTCCCATTCCCTTTTTTTCAAAATGGATGGAGCGTCGGTCTGGGAGAATTTCTCCCACACCGACGAATCCATCCACCCTAAGAATGGGTAATTTTTTAAAGGAAGTGGGAAACCACTTACCTATCTAACAGATCTGTGGCTGGAATCCTACTTGGAGACAGTGGATATGGATTAACTCAATTCATGATGACCCCAATACTTGGACAAANTGGGGATTCGTAAAAATTCGGGGAATTGTCGGGGGGTTTGAAATTGGAATGTTTTTGAAATCGGGGGAAGGGACTTAAGTGAGGGGTGGAGGGTCCATCTATAAAGGAAAAGTGAAACGGGGAAAATAATAATAAAAAAATAAAATGAGTTAAAGGGATTTAAGGGATTGTGATCGGGTAAGTTTTGGGGTTGTAGGGACNTGCAAGGATGTTTATTTTATTGAAAATTAGCTTTAAAGTAAATTACATTTTGATTTGTAACCCAGAATAAGAGTAGACTGAATATTTAATAGTGTTCTCCATGACTCTGACTCAGGATTTTTTGGAATCAGGAGTCATTTAATATGACTCCGTGTTTGAGAGTCAGNTCTGACTCAGGATTTTTTGGAATCAGGAGTCATTTAATATGACTCCGTGTTTGAGAGTCAGATTCATGACTCTTCAAGCATGCACAAATTAACATATCTGACTTATTTTTACTCATCTACTTTCACTATTAAATGAATAGATAAATTTTCTTTTGGATTTTCCTACCCGAGTTTCCATATTTTGTATTACGTGACTCGGGAGTAAGAGTCATGTCTCCAGGAATCGACTCACAACATTTAGAGTCAAAGTCATGACTTCCAATCAGTGACTCTGACAGGGAGTCATGGAAAGCACTAATATTGAGTCATTTAAAACATACAAATCAATTTTTCCATCCACCCGATCCCTTCCTCATAATTTGCCCAACTATGATCAGTAGCCGAGGTGGATGCCCTCGAAACATGAGTTAAACCTGGAGTGGGTGGAGTTCAAAAAGTGAAAGAAATATTTGTTCCAAACGATACCACTTGACACATGTAAATTGTTGTATTCAATTTCAAAATTATTTCAACGTTATAAAAATGAAGTAACTGCAACTCATATTTATCAAAATGCAAATTATTCACTTTCAAATGGAGTGCACTACAAACGATTACAAATATCACTATGTTTACCAAACAATAAGACCTACTTCTTTTCCGTCATTTGGGGATATACTAAAGCTACCCAATTGCGTCCGAAAGTATAGAAAATTTGTGTTTCCTTTTTTCCTTGTTGTGCGCCAAATGTAGGGTTACCAACTTTTATTAAATTACGAATGATGGATCACAACTGTCCAGCAACGAAGGGGCTTTTCGGTTTGATTCCTGTAAGGGTTTTTTCCACTGAATACTGAATTTTGATAAAAATTAAAGAATTCATCCAAAGCTTTCTTATTTGCCTTAAGAACATTAAAGTGCACAAACTTTTAATCAATTTTAAAGCATCAGGAGTTGAGAAATTTTGCTACGATAATTGGTTTCTACTTTTCGGATCTAGTCAGATTCGGGTACATTAACAATGTGCCACGTTCCATTAACTTCTCCCCACCAGATCGAGTACTTCCAAGCAACAACAAAAATGTTTCGTAACTGGATTTTACTTTTAACCTGCAGTGTGTTAACTAAAACTCACTCTGAGGTTCCATCAAAGTCGTGTGCATAAATGGGCATAAAAGAATAAGGAGAAATTCTTTGCAGAATTCAGACATATTTCATGCGTGTTCACTATAACCGGACAAAATGACTCTCGGGACAGGTAGGATTGGTTTACTAAGGCCGGTGGTTCAGTATATGCGATTTTATTGTATCCGGACTACTTAACACTTAATCTCCTATCAGGAAACTATGAGTAAGGGAATGGAGATTTCTCATCTCACTCTCAAAACCAAATTTTTTGCTTGGGAGTGATGTCATTGAGTCACACGACGCTGCCAGATTACTACTGAATTAAGATTCTAGTTTATTATTATATAATGATAATTTGAATTAATAGTTTTTTTTTTGGTTCTCATTCTATTTATTTGCAAATTGTTTTGATTTCTTAGATTCTTAGGTTTAATAATTGAGCTGATTCGTTTAATACCTTTGGATTCTATAATCTTAGCTTTTCTTTCTGAACTCATCAAATTAATTCTAATTTTCAATCTTATTTTCGAATACTCCTTAACAACTAGTTTGTCAACCTCAGGGTTCAATTCTAGTAATTTCTGTTCAATTAATTTCAATATTCCTGATCTATTCCTACAATACTGAGGTGTAAAATGGTTTTTTTAAACTTAACTCAGATAATTCCACCCAACCTAGAATCGTATCATTTGGAATAATTAGCCCTCCTCTGGATAGTTAGTGAGTTCAGTCATCTTCAATTAATCCGGTTTNAATCGTATCATTTGGAATAATTAGCCCTCCTCTGGATAGTTAGTGAGTTCAGTCATCTTCAATTAATCCGGTTTTGAATTCAGTTGAATTATTTTTTGCCGAATTTCCAAAATTCAAATTCTTAGAGTAACAAATAAAAAATCTGATTGAGGTTCGTCAGGGTCATTGTAATCAGTGTAATGTTCAGATTTTTTTTGATTCCGAATATTTTCTAAGAGATTGGAACTGATGTAATATGAATCTTCTTCATCTATTGTTACACTAGATCTACTAGGCTAAATTAACTTAGACCCGAAGAGAACAGTCTTTATTCTGGATCGGAATTGTGACGAGTCAGNAGATCTACTAGGCTAAATTAACTTAGACCCGAAGAGAACAGTCTTTATTCTGGATCGGAATTGTGACGAGTCAGTGTTGTCATTAGTTCGCCCAAGAGCTCGAATAATTGAAAAAAGAGATTCCAAAAGATCCTGGTTAAGTCTCTTTGTAATCAAAAACTTTATATTGTAAGAAATTAGTAGGTTTTGGAATAGATTTTTTAATGATGTAATAAAGGTCAAAATCCCGTATTGACATGGAAGCAAGGTAGTCTAAGTANAGATCTACTAGGCTAAATTAACTTAGACCCGAAGAGAACAGTCTTTATTCTGGATCGGAATTGTGACGAGTCAGGGTTGTCATTGGTTCGCCTAAGAGCTCGAATAATTGAAAAAAGAGATTCCAAAAGATCCTGGTTAAGTCTCTTTGTAATCAAAAACTTTAAATTGTAAGAAATTAGTAGGTCTTGGAATAGATTTTTTAATGATGTAATAAAGGTCAAAATCCCGTATTGACATGGAAGCAAGGTAGTCTAAGTAATGAATGTATTTTTCTTCTTCGAGTAAAACCTTGCACGAATCCCACGCACAAGATCTACAATCCTTTCAAGAGCATTGTTTTGAAGTTTCAAATGGCTTCCATAGGCACTTCTTATAACTTTATTTGTGTCATATGGAACTCTTGAGTTGAAAACGTCAAAATAATCATCAATGGTGGCAAAAAAATCTGAGATTTGCGGTTGTTCTTTGAAAACGAACTTACAAAGTGTTGCTGTATGGTGAGAGAACACTTTTGCAGCAGAAGCCACCTTCATTCTCTTCGCCCCTTTGACTTCAAGAATGCTCTGGATAAGTTTTGGACATAATTTGATTTCCTCTGAATCAAAAAAAAATCAAAGACTGTAAAAATTTTTGGTCAACCAAGGTACAGGACCCATTCGCCATCAAGTAGATGATTTCTCAAGAGCTTTATCATATGAGGTGCATCCGCGAAGACGTAAATATTTTATTCAATACTGGGGTCCGAAAACAGTGCATTCATAGGATACGTTTAGCGCCTTCCAGAGTTCTCTCTTCGTACCCCCAAGGTCATTGACGATTGCTCGAAAAATCCTCATGTCAGTATCAGAGTAAGTCATGCATAACACTGCTTTATTAAAATTTACTCCCAGTTTTGCGTGTGGAGTCACTGACTCTGGGAGTAATCATTGACTACAAGTCAGAGTCATTACTCTCAGAGTCAGTGACTCCACACGCAAAACAGAGTAAATTGTAATAAAGCAGTGTTATGCATGACTCTTACTCTGATACTGGCATGACTCTGACGGAGGGTTTTTCGGAGTCGGGAGTCATTTGATGACCCTGACTCCTTTCCGGTTGGGAGTCAGAATCATGACTCTGAGAGTCGACTCCCATTTACAAATGATGACTTTTTTACAATATGCGCCAATATAGCACTTATTTTACCTATTTTGTTTTACGCAACTCCAGAGTCTGAGTCACAACTCTTACTCAAACTCAATCCCAAAGTTTAGCAAATCTGTCATGACTCCCAGAGGGAGTGACTGACTCAGCCCAAACTGGGACTCATGGAGAAGTGTAATAAAGAATGCGTATAATGATTTCGAAATTCACGCCGGAAATTTTGCCCATCACTGGGTATTTATATGAAGTAAGAGGTACGCATTTGGTGGGTAAAAAAAAGTATGTCTCAAAAAGAAGTATGTTGAATCTTTCCAACCGGTAGTTGAGATACCAAGCAGCACCATGTGATCCCAATAAGTTGTACCAATGTCGCTGAATTCCTGATGATGCCAAAACACCAAGCTTTATCACCAGAAGAAGTTGTTCCCAAGAAAATTGAGACATATTAGAAGGATTATATTTCTGTTTCCCCAAGTAAATTTTTTTGTTAGAATAATTTGTCAGATTTTCAACGTAGCATATTGTGACGGTGTGCTCTCACGGACAGGGACAGAGTACACCACCGACCTTCCATCAAGACCCACTAAACCCCAAATCCCAAAATTACAGACCTGATGGATCCTGATGGATGACTGATGATACGACCCGATGCCACGACAATAAAAGACAGGACACCGGACACAACGTACAACTTTCAAAAAGAAGCAACTTGATTTAAAACAAAAACTCTCTCAGGAGAGAGAGACCAAAACACGTGTTGGCCAACTAATGGTCAGGACGCGACTGACTGGAAAAACTGTCGTCATGCAGTTCCTTCCCTTTGGAGAACTACATGAGGGCGTTTTTTCCAATACAAATTATACAAATTATGAGTATGTGAACTTATCACAGAGTTGAAAGCCGGGGCTCCGCACTCAGAGCTACGGAGGTCTCGTTGTGTTTGAGGAGATGGTGGCGAAGGGGGAATTCAAATTTTTCAGAGCTTCGAGCTCAGAGCTCAGAGCTCTGGAGCTCTCGTTGTGTTGGAGGTAGAGGAGGAGAAGGAGGTGAAGTTGTAATTCAAATTTTACNGATGGTGGCGAAGGGGGAATTCAAATTTTTCAGAGCTTCGAGCTCAGAGCTCAGAGCTCTGGAGCTCTCGTTGTGTTGGAGGTAGAGGAGGAGAAGGAGGTGAAGTTGTAATTCAAATTTTACAGAGCTCAGAGCTCCGGAGCTCCGCCCTCCTGAATGGTCTTTAGATATCGTGTCTGATTTTAGAATTCAATATTTGTCTAAAGTAATTTAACCTAAGTTATTTCTAGTTATGACGCCAGTATCACTCTAAAGTTTGACAAATCTGCACTACGAATTCAATACTTTTATTTGTTCTTCGCAAGTGAAATGAATCAATACTTCAATATTCTTGGCTACCCATGCCAAAAATGTGGCAAAGTATTCGACAAGGAAAATGAATACAGTTTTCATGCACCATAGTGTCCTGGGAGAATTTCTCTATATTCCAATTATCTTGAGGAGAACTCTCGAGCTCATCCTGGTTTGTCAACATCTAACGAAGAACAATCAGCAAAGAGAGCAATAGATAATTCCAAAAAGTTCACAAAGCGAAAAATATTGCAAATCGAAAAATGTATTGAGAAAATGCGACACAATAAAATTCCACGAATACGAAAATTACTTTTTGAAGTTGCGGATATTCCATATGACGAATCATCCCAAGAATCAGAAACTGATACAGAAGATGAAGAAGATAACCTATCTGACAGTTCTGATTATGGTGACAGTGAAACATCCATGGATTCTGAAGAAAATGAACTTCAAGCAAAGCGTGGGAGGCAAGAACACACAATGATCAATGTTAATCAAAATATTTTTGATGATGACTCTGCAGAAAGTGAAGATAGCTTGCCTTTTGGATTACAAGACACAGTTTTGGATGCTTTGGACGGACTATGCAATGCTGCTAAAGAGCAGGATTTAAATTTCACACGCCACTTGTTTCAACATGTCGTCGAAAACTTGCAAGAAGTTTAAATAATATAATTTCCTTTTTCAGTTTTATAAGTTCATAATGTAATTTTTAATTTATTCAATGAAAATAAATTTTGTTACAAATATAGTTTGAAATTATTATTTAAAAGCAGATTTTTTCTTCATGTTTCTTTTTGCCTTGCGCACTATCTTGCGGATGGATTTGAGTGGTGTGTCCAATTTTAGTAGTTGGTGAAAAAAGTAGTTTCCAGGAACAATTGTGCCATCGATCATGCTCAAAGCGTATTTTCTTGGTTTGCTGTATATTATTCGACGTATCTTCATTGGCTGTTCCATATAATTTTCTTTCAAAAATTCTCTTACTAGCACCAAGTTATCTTTCAAGTATTGCTTTGTTGTATTGGTGTCGTCTGTCATACTCATACTTGTTGAAATACTTCTTTGGTCCTTATCTACTGATACATCTAACATCTTATTACAAGTTCTGGACATAACATGATGATTCAATTCTTTGAGTAGAATATTGTTTTCTCGCATCAATGTATGAACTTGGTGCAAAAAGTGTTCAAACTCATTTGTCCTGATTCCATCATCCAAGTTTGTGATTTCCGAATGCATTCTGGCACTGATATCGCTGACTATTTTGATCGCAGAGCATATACCGTCTCCATTAATTTCTGAATCAGTCTCCACTGCGTCGTCAACGATAGGTTATAGTCGTAAACGTCATAGGTTCCTGGGTTCATAAGTGACTGTGCTGTAGAAATTACTTAGGGTCTTCCATCCCAACAATGATCCAAGAGTTAGTGTTTTATTGGTGAAAATAAATTTTGGGGTCTTTTAGAACTACATGTGTAACCGAGTTCTACTGTGGGGGGAACAGCAGGTCGTGCTGTGGGGAGAACAGCAGGCCATACATTCGTCTATCTCACAAACACCTTTTACTTAGAAACACCTTTCACTTAGGTCAGTGGACGGTGGAAATACCTAGGGTGGTGTGAATTTAGCAACACTGCTGACTTAGGTCGGTGGTCGGTGGAAATNTGTTCCATATAATTTTCTTTCAAAAATTCTCTTACTAGCACCAAGTTATCTTTCAAGTATTGCTTTGTTGTATTAGTGTCGTCTGGCATACTCATACTTGTTGAAATACTTCTTTGCTCCTTATCTACTGATACATCTAACATCTTATTACAAGTTCTGGACATAACATGATGATTCAATTCCTTGAGTAGAATATTGTTTTCTCGCATCAATGTATGAACTTGGTGCAAAAAGTGTTCAAACTCATTTGTCCTGATTCCATCATCCAAGTTTGTGATTTCCGAATGCATTCTGGCACTGATATCGCTGACTATTTTGATCGCAGAGCATATACCGTCTCCATTAATTTCTGAATCAGTCTCCACTGCGTCGTCAACGATAGGTTATAGTCGTAAACGTCATAGGTTCCTGGGTTCATAAGTGACTGTGCTGTAGAAATTACTTAGGGTCTTCCATCCCAACAATGATCCAAGAGTTAGTGTTTTATTGGTGAAAATAAATTTTGGGGTCTTTTAGAACTGGATGTGTAACCGAGTTCTACTGTGGGGGGAACAGCAGGTCGCACTGTGAGGAGAACAGCAGGTCATACATTCGTCTATCTTACAAACACCTTTCACTTACAAACACCTTTCACTTAGGTCGGTGGACGGTGGAAATACCTAGGGTGGTGTGAATTTAGCAACACTGCTGACTTAGGTCGGTGGTCGGTGGAAATACTTAGGGCGGTGGGTAGGTCGGTGGCTTAAAGGGTCGGTGGAGGGGGGGAACAGCAGGTCCTACACACTACTGTTACCAAGATGGCAGGAGTTGTTTCTGTTCTAGAGCATTCATCACAATAACGATCCCAAAGTAATTTTTTCGGAATTATAACTGTGGCCATAATCCATTCAAAACTAAATTTTGTGAATAAATGTTTTGCTGAGATTAGTTTTTCTGATTGAATTTCCGTCTGTGTGTAAAGAGATGCGTTTGTAGATTCAATTTTTTGGTGTTCATAATCCTTTAATTGTTCTATGACTTGCGTATCCTCAGCTGCTTTGACTGCTAATNCAATTGGAGCCACCGGAGTCACCGAATTCCAAATTTTCGATTGAACTCCACTGCATGAAAAACAGCTCCGGACCATACAATCAATAGTAAACCGAAAAAGATCCCAAAACCGCGTCAATAAATGAAAAACTCAAAGATGAAGCAGGAGCAAAATCCTTCTTGTTGTTATTGTTACTTTTTTTTTATTTATTGTTAGAATAGTTATATAGTGAAATATACTTTAAAATTTTAAGCTTGCCAACATGCAAGCTTTGTTTTCCCGTATTTGTCACCATTTAATTTTTACCAAACTTTTTACTATAATCTTATATTTTCCACTTATTTTTACCACTGATAAAGACCAAATGGTGAATAGCGGGTAGTCAATATAGAGTGGTCAATATCGATTGATCAATACCGGGTGGTCAATGTCGGATGGTCAACACAGGGTGGTCAATATTAATATTGTAGATACCACTCGAGAACCCTAATTTTTGGTCTAAAGTTTCTTCTATAAGATGTGCCTTGTAATCGAAGGAATACGGTAGTCGAAATATCAACCAATAATTGAATTGAAACTGTCATAATGCCATGTGACATGCATGATGCAATTATTATTTATATAATCATATTCACAAAGTTGTGAACTCGAGGACAGTAAATTGTCAAGTCTGACAACATGAATTAAGATAATAAGATTATGATGGAATGAGAACATAAATGTCTCTTTAACTTTAATACAGGGTGTGACAAAAACAATTGGTAGAATGATTTCCCTTATTCAGTATGGATATTTACTATGATTACTTCTTTTTATAAGTTTCGACAAAATAATCAATCTTTGTCGTCGGATCTGATTCTTAGGTTTGGTTATTCGGTCGTATTAATTAGAGTAATAAATTATTTCAGTCAGGCAAACGTGAAATTGTGTACTTCACCACTGTTTGACGAAAAGTCAAATCATTGTAACTATAGAAATATTGATTAAAAAAGTGTCAACAGTTTAGACAGTTATCAACTGAATTCAGTTCTTGAAGAATGAATGGTGGAGTGGAGACAGTGAATTATGAATTATGAGACAGTGATTATGAATGATAAGAAGCTTACTAAACATTGTTATCAACTTAAGTCTATCAACTTGATTGCAAAATTTTAGTATTCATATTTTTTTAAATTAATGTTTTTGTAAGTAACCATAGATGTTTAGTATAAATTACTGTAAATTATTAATATTTGGTTAGTGCTATATATGAGCTTAAACTTTCTTCAGTGGTGAATCACCATTGGTGATATCATAAAGCAAATATTAACACAGTCGCCGTAAGTATTTCTCCCATAAAGTTCAAGTTTATCTAAAGTCTTCTTTCTAGCTATTAGATATTATTCTCTCAGAGAATCAGTTTAGCATCTGACATTGACAAAAGAAGTTATGGACAAGAATAGACTAGAATTTAACAATAGCACTCAAAAAGAAAATTTTATACAAGAAAATACTCAAAATAATGAATCTTTAGGTCCAGAAACCATATTTATTCCCATTTCCCTTAGTATTGACGAAAAAGAGATATCAAATAATAACTCTACTTTTGAAACTGACCCTTTTCAAAATGATTTGGTGACAAACGACAAGGACACAAGAAAACTTAAACCAGAACGTACAGGATGGCAACGATACATTGGGATTCTCTTAGGTAAATCATCATGTACATTCAAATCATCATAGTATACATTTGTACACAATTTGTAAGTAGAAAAAAGATATATTTTTTTATTTTTTTTTTGAACTTCGGGACTAATCGATTATTTTTTTTTGTAGCTTTGTGTTCCTGTATTACATTTTCGCTGTGTATCCTCATTGTCAAAATTCTCAATGGTAAAATTCACCCGGGATCTATCGGGGTTTATCGATTTTTAGGTATACTCTTAACCCTACCGGTACTACTCTACTATCGATATATAAAAAAAGTAAATGTGTTTGAAACAATTTGGCCACTCACATCAAAACACAAAGGAAATACCAAGAACTTACTATTGCTATTGGTAAGTATTTTTATATTTTGGCAATACTCATGGGAAAAATTCCGAAAGAGGGATTTCATAAAGTAAAATTTAATTAATTTATAATTAGAATTTATTCATTAAAAACAAAGTTCATTATATTTGATGTTACTATATNAGTAAAATTTAATTAATTTATAATTAGAATTTATTCATTAAAAACAAAGTTCATTATATTTGATGTTACTATATCTATATAAAGATAAAGAAATAACTTTGTGCTATAAACCGAACCTGTTATTTCCGCTTGCGCTTGTGTGTTTTTGGTANAGGGTAAAACTGCACGGCAAAAGCTCAAGTCGGGTGGAGGGATACATGTGCATTAAGAGAGGGTCTACTGTAACTGTATTTCTGTGATGGGCATTTAAATTCTCACGTGTCAAATCTTGGTGGTCCACTATATTTCTATTGTTTAAGAATTTATTATAAACAAAAGAACAATGGTTGTTTGTTTTTGTGTTTTTTCAGTTCCGAGGTATTTCTGGTTGTACAGCTATACTTCTTCAGTACTCTGCTTTGAGCTATATATCCATCGCTACCTCTACAACAATTTCATTTAGCACTCCTATTTTTGTAGGACGTAAGGAAAAAAGAATCAATTTTGTTTAATCTAATTTTTATTTTTTTTTTTTTTATAATTTTAGTTGTTGCTTGGATTTTTCTTGGAGAGAAATGTGGTATTGTACCGACTCTCGCGGGTAAAATTATAAAATATAAATCTGACGGCCCTGAGTAATCAGTGGTTAATTTTATGAATTAAATTTTTTTTCAGCACTGATTACGTTTTTTGGCGTTGTCATTACTGCTGGGATTGTACCAGGGAATACTGGAGACATTTCACTGAATAATGATAATCTCGTAAAAAAAATATGAATTTTTTCCAGAAAAAAATATTGAGTTTCTCCAGNTTGGCGTTGTCATTACTGCTGGGATTGTACCAGGGAATACTGGAGACATTTCACTGAATAATGATAATCTCGTAAAAAAAAATATGAATTTTTTCCAGAAAAAAATATTGAGTTTCTCCAGAAAAAAAATACAGAGCGTTAATTTGAGTTTGGCTATCTTTTATTTTTTTCCTTATGGTAACATCTGCACAGGGTTCAATTCGTTTGACATTCGTCTTATTTTTTTTGTTGTCAAACTTAAAATATATAGCATTTTTGAAAAATTTGGAAAAAAAAAATTTTTTTTTTTTTAGATTGGTGCATCTCTATCCTTTGGTTCCATGGTTTTCGGTACTTTTATAATCGTTATTCTNGGTAACATCTGCACAGGGTTCAATTCGTTTGACATTCGTCTTATTTTTTTTGTTGTCAAACTTAAAATATATAGAATTTTTGAAAAATTTGGAAAAAAAAATTTTTTTTTTTTAGATTGGTGCATCTCTATCCTTTGGTTCCATGGTTTTCGGTACTTTTATAATCGTTATTCTANTTTTTTTTTTTTAGATTGGTGCATCTCTATCCTTTGGTTCCATGGTTTTCGGTACTTTTATAATCGTTATTCTACGTTCTCTTCGTCGTATCCATTTTACTCTCGTGGCATCTTTCTTTGGAGTCGTTGGACTTATCGAATGTTGCATCTACTGCCTTGCCATTGGTCGATTTGATATTCCAGATTCTACATGGGAGTGGTTTCTTATTACATCCATAGGTATCCTTACTTTCTTCAGTCAAATCTTGATGACTGCGGCGTTGAAATTTGAAGACGCTGGTAAGTTTCATCGATACATAACTTATTGAACTTTTACCACAACCTTACCTGGTTGGTTTATCCTATTTTCTTATTAGGACCAATCGCACTTGTCCGGACATCGGATGTCGTAAGCCTAATTTCTTAATTCACTATATTTTTTTTAGAAAAATGAGTTTAAGTTTTTTGAATTTATTCTTAATCCTTGAATATTTTATTTCAATAGGTTTTCGCATTCGTCTGGCAGTACATATTTCTCGGTGTTATTCCAGATGTCTACTCCAGCACAGGCGCAGTGATTGTGTGTTNATTCGTCTGGCAGTACATATTTCTCGGTGTTATTCCAGATGTCTACTCCAGCACAGGCGCAGTGATTGTGTGTTCCGGTGTAGCACTCATCGCATTTAGGAAATATGTAACAAATCTACCTCCCAAACATCGAAATAGACAAAAATATTCATTCCTTCTCAAATAATCCTACTAATATTTTGTCATGATATCATTTCTGTACAAATAAATTTGCCAATTTTCAGTCAATCCTAATCAAACCTTAATATATAAACATTAATTCCATGATATACTATCCCCTCCACTACTTCGTCAGNTTCAGTCAATCCTAATCAAACCTTAATATATAAACATTAATTCCATGATATACTATCCCCTCCACTACTTCGTCAGCCATAATCGAGCCGATAACCATGAAAGTTTTTTTCGTTGTTTGGAGGTAATTCCTATAGTAACGTTCAATTTAAACAAAAAACCAAATGCTATCGCGGACTATTTTACATTAGAATATTCTTTTTATTCATTCAGTTCTTAAATATCTGGCAAACTTTAAGAGCCTTTATCATATATATCACGCATGCGTTAACTTATTCCGGTTTATGTGGTTGCCAGCGGCAAAGCAGCGGGATCCATTCCTCTACACCAGNCACGCATGCGTTAACTTATTCCGGTTTATGTGGTTGCCAGCGGCAAAGCAGCGGGATCCATTCCTCTACACCAGCCGCCAAACGGCGATAGTGGTTTCTACGACGTCGGCCATACTTTGTCCAAAAGCATGCCACTTTGAAACCTGAAAACAATTTGAATTTTTTAAATAAAAATTTTTTGAAAAACCAGGTATAGTAAATATCCTGTTTATGATAATTATTAATGAATCCGTTATCTTTAGTATCTTTCCGATATTACTAATACAGGGTAAACCAACTTACTCCGGGCCTTCTTTCTTCGCCTTTCACCAAAAACGGCTTGGGGTAGGCGATAGAGAATAGTAAATGATGGAAGTGAAGTTAATTTTATTGTAATCACTATAAAATATCTGTTCCGATGCAAAGCAATGGAGCAAAGCAGAGAGACAGAGAGAGGAGGGGTCGGCAGGTTCTCTGTTGAGTCAGGTGGAATAGATGCCAAGGGATCGTACCCCATTCCTCTAGTTGGTCATTCTCTCAACTACTCATTTTTCAGCATTACAGAATGGCGTTTGTTTAAATAAATTAATTTTTGCAAAGGAATGTTTTCTCAAACACACGCTAACTTCATTCCTTACAACTTTTGTATTTCGCGCTCTTTATTTGCTGTCTTAAATTTTTTTTGGTGAAATCGACTTTCTACGGCCCGGATTAAGTTGGTTCACCCTGTACTATCTCTGCCTAAAACGATAAGATACTTACTTCCGAAGAAAGCCCCTTTAGATGCAAAGGCGACTGGCCATAACACACAAATTTTGAGGTGTAGAAACACACGTTGTTGCATCAGTTATTACTGTTGTTGGTGCCTCATGACTAGTGTTCCGCATGGCTCTGGCTCATGAGCTGGCTCAATGGTTCTGGCTCTGGCTCTGGCTCAAGCTGGCTCACAAAATTTTCTGAGCCAGAGCCAGTGCATGGCTCTGGCTAATATAGCAATTTTGAGCCAGAGCCATGGCTCATGAGCCAGCTCAACGAAACTTGTGAGCCATGGCTCAATGGCTCAACTTTTCCCCTAAATTCCTCCACTTTTTTCCCTAAATTTTCATTTTTTTTCTTCCAAATCATTATTTTTTTTTTTAATTTTCGGAATTTTTAGTCAATGAAAGTCAATTTGCCTTTAGCCAGTGCATAATTATGATTTGTATTGGCTTATTCTTACTAGATCATTCTCACTTTTTAGCAAAATGTGCATATTAATGAAAAAAAAAACATTTTTTATGTTGAGCCATGGGCCATGACTCTGGCTCATGAGCTAGCTCAACAAAAATGCGGAGCCAGAGCCATGGTTCATGAGCTGGCTCACCGCTCGGGTGAGCCATGAGCCATGGCTCATTGAGCCAGTGGTTCTGTCTCATGCCAAAAGCTGTGCCATGCGGAACACTACTCATGACATTCATCCACACTAGCTGCCCATCATTTATACAATTCTGCTGCCTTGTTGCCGAGCTCCATCAAACAAACGTTTATTTCACTATTTTCGCTTGAAAATGCATATATGTATTTTTGCGCAACGCAAGTCATACAATTTTTAACAGCCTCGCACACTATAAACATTTATATCTCCACAGAGCAAACTAATCAACCAAAAATTTACTATGTGGAGAGGTTGCGTGTTTAAACTGTAAATGATAAAATTTAAATACTCTCATTGCCAAAATTTTATAAAAGTTATTAATTCATTGTGACGTATAATGAGAAAGCTGAGATCCGGCGGATGAATTTGGCGGGTATAACCAATTTCTCATTGAATGAGTTGAAGCGGTTACTATAAGAATTACCTCCAAGCAACGAAAAAAACTTTCATGGTTATCGGCTCGATTATGGCTGACGAAGTAAAGGAGGGGACATTGCAGGGACAGGCAATAACAGCTGACAGGGGACACCCCACACTCCTGAGGGAACTGGAGTTCCCTCTTCATCGCCCTCATCACCCCGTTCCTGTGTTGCTGTTTCCCTCATCGGGAAAAAACAACAACACCAGGAACAAGCTGAAGAAGAAACCATTTCATCTCACCTTTCCTATTAAAAAAGTAAAGTAAGAATCCCTCCCTAATATAGCATATATATTGTTGCAAATCAGTAACTTGTAACTAATAATAGTTAGTTTTTCTTTCTCTTTTAAAATAATTTATGTAGGATTATTTGTCTTTTGTTAAAATATTATTAAATTATTATTAATTTATGTATATTCTTACCTTTTTGTTTTGTATGATTAGTAGATTATTATTCTTTTGTTTCGTAATAATAATAGAATATTGTGCACGAAGCACGCTAGTTTTACTGAGTATATAAACCCAGGATTTTAGGTTAGAATCACCAGTCCAATTCTAGATCTAGCTTGAGTAGCTTAATTTAAACCTTAAGTAGGAAATTGGAAAGACCAATAAGAAAATTGGTTAAATAACTATTGTTTTAAAAATTTAGAGTTTTTTTGTTGATAATTATTAAATAAAAAAATATAACAAAAAAACTATTTATCAATTTTTGGTTTTGTGTACTTTTATTAAACAGGATTTTCTTTTATTTAAAAATTAATAATTGATAGACTTTATTTTTTTTGATGATGTCAGGTTGTCAGGCAAGTAAAGCCAGGACTGTTCAGGTTTAGAATTTTAAGTTTATTGGTGGGAAAAACCAGAATTTAAAAAAAATCAGAAAGTTTAAATAAATTTAATTTAAAGTTTAAATCAATTAATTAGTTGTGAAAGTTAGAGTTGTGGAATTCTGGGAATTTTGTCCAGTTTAACCAAGGTAAGTTGGTCGATTTAGACTAGACACACAACAAGTGGTGGAGATTTCTTAATTTTTGTTTAAATTTTCGAGTTTTTTAAATTTAAGCATTAACGTTTTCNACAGGATTTTCTTTTATTTAAAAATTAATAATTGATAGACTTTATTTTTTTTGATGATGTCAGGTTGTCAGGCAAGTAAAGCCAGGACTGTTCAGGTTTAGAATTTTAAGTTTATTGGTGGGAAAAACCAGAATTTAAAAAAAATCAGAAAGTTTAAATAAATTTAATTTAAAGTTTAAATCAATTAATTAGTTGTGAAAGTTAGAGTTGTGGAATTCTGGGAATTTTGTCCAGTTTAACCAAGGTAAGTTGGTCGATTTAGACTAGACACACAACAAGTGGTGGAGATTTCTTAATTTTTGTTTAAATTTTCGAGTTTTTTAAATTTAAGCATTAACGTTTTCGCAATATCTTGCAGGCTAAGCTGTGTGCTTTACAAAACTTTGTGTTTTGAACGCTTTGTGCATAGTAAAGTTTGTCTTTACCTGCTTTGTGCCTAGGAAAACTTTGTGTTTTTCAGTTTGTTGAGTTTTGTACCAACAAAACAACTTCAAGTACGCANTATGCCTAGGAAAACTTTGTGTTTTTTAGTTTGTTGAGTTTTGTACCAACAAAACAACTTCAAGTACGCAAAATGGCGGAAGTAGAAGTTATGGAAAAGATAGACTATAAGTTTGTACTTAGGTCAATTCCTAAATTTGATGGAAATTCGGATGTGGATTTGTTCTGCGCTCGATGTGACGCAGTTTGTGCAGCAGCATCTGTTAATAACGGATGGCTGATTTTAAATTTTCACCAGGTAATCGAAGGAGAAGTCCTAGATTGGTGGAAATTCAATCAAATTAAGTTCATTCGAGAGCTGACAGCCACAAATAAATTAGCAAAGTGGACTGAGCTCAAAACTGAACTGAAAAAATTTTACGAACCGGAGTCTGTTCGAAAAGAGGCTAAACAAGCCTCCAGTCGTATTCTATTCGTAGAATGCAAATCAGCTGAAGAATATGTCTCTAAGAAATTGGGTTATTTTGGGATTATAGATCCCCGAATGACTACTCAGAAGCAGGTGGATAAATTGATTAAGGGATTGCCTTTATCAATTCGAAACATAATTCACTGCTCTGAGCCCAAAGATGTAAATGAGTTTCTTCATAAGTTGAGAAAAATGGAGAAACCAGAGACATATCAGAGGCCTCTACCGAAGCCAGAAAGTAGTTTTCGTCGTGGCAATCAAAGCCAAGAGACAGAAATTGGAAAGACCAATAAGAAAATTGGTTAAATAACTATTGTTCTAAAAATTTAGAGTTTTTTTGTTGATAATTATTAAATAAAAAAATATAACAAAAAAACTATTTATCAATTTTTGGTTTTGTGTACTTTTATTAAATAGGGTTTTCTTTTATTTAAAAATTAATAATTGATAGACTTTCTTTTTTTTGATGATGTCAGGTTGTCAGGCAAGTAAAGCCAGGACTGTTCAGGTTTAGAATTTGAAGTTCATTGGTGGGAAAAACCACAATTTAAAAAAAATCAGAAAGTTTAAATAAATTTAATTTAAAGTTTAAATCAATTAATTAGTTGTGAAAGTTAGAGTTGTGGAATTCTAGGAATTTCGTCCAGCTTAACCAAGGTAAGTTGGTCGATTTAGACTAGACACACAAGAATATATTTTATTATTGATCTACATATAAGATATAGATGTTAGTGGCGTTGTCTTGAGACAACGCCCAGATCATTCAATAGTTCAGAGAGAATAACNCTTTTCTATTTCGCGCTCTTTATTTGCTGTCTTAAATTTTTTTTGGTGAAAGCGACTTTCTACGGCCCGGATTACGTTGGTTCACCCTGTACTATCTCTGCCTAAAACGATAAGATACTCATTTCCGAAGAAAGCCCCTGTAGATGCAAAGGCGACTGGCCATAACACACAAATTTTGAGGTGTAGAAACACACGTTGTTGCATCAGTTATTACTGTTGTTGGTGCCTCATGACTAGTGTTCCGCATGGCTCTGGCTCATGAGCTGGCTCAATGGCTCTGGCTCTGGCTCTGGCTCAAGCTGGCTCACAAAATTTTCTGAGCCAGTGCATGGCTCTGGCTCATATAGCAATTTTGAGCCAGAGCCATGGCTCATGAGCCAGCTCAACGAAACTTGTGAGCCATGGCTCAATGGCTCAACTTTTCCCCTAAATTCCTCCACTTTTTCCCTAAATTTTCATTTTTTTTTCTTCCAAATCATTACTTTTTTTTTTAATTTTCGGAATTTTTAGTCAATGAAAGTCAATTTGCCTTTAGCCAGTGCATAATTATGATTTGTATTGGCTTATTCTCACTAGATCATTCTCACTTTTAGCAAAATGTGCATATTAATGAAAAAAAAAAACATTTTTTATGTTGAGCCATGAGCCATGGCTCAATGAGCCATGGCTCTGGCTCATGAGCTAGCTCAACAAAAATGCGGAGCCAGAGCCATGGCTCATGAGCTGGCTCACCGCACGGGTGAGCCATGAGCCATGGCTCATTGAGCCAGTGGCTCTGGCTCACGCCAAAAGCTGTGCCATGCGGAACACTACTCATGACATCCATCCACACTAGCTGCCCATCATTTATACAATTCTGCTGCCCTGTTGCCAAGCTCCATCAAACAAACGTTTATTTCACTATTTTCGCTTGAAAATGCATATATGTATTTTTGCGCAACGCAAGTCATACAATTTTTAACAGCCTCGCACACTATAAACATTTATATCTCCACAGAGCAAACTAATCAACCAAAAATTTACTATGTGGAGAGGTTGCGTGTTTAAACTGTAAATGATAAAATTTAAATACTCTCATTGCCAAAATTTTATAAAAGTTATTAATTCATTTTGACGTATAATGAGAAAGCTGAGATCAGGCGGATGAATTTGGCGGGTATAACCAATTTCTCATTGAATGAGTTGAAGCGGTTACTATAAGAATTACCTCCAAGCAACGAAAAAAACTTTCATGGTTATCGGCTCGATTATGGCTGACGAAGTAAAGGAGGGGACATTGCAGGGACAGGTAATAACAACTGACAGGGGACACCCCACACTCCTGAGGGAACTGGAGTTCCCTCTTCATCGCCCTCATTACCCCGTTCCTGTGTTGCTGTTTCCCTCATCGGGAAAAAACAACAACACCAGGAACAAGCTGAAGAAGAAACCATTTCATCTCACCTTTCCTATTAAAAAAGTAAAGTAAGAATCCCTCCCTAATGTAGCATATATATATTTTATTATTGATCTATATATAAGATATAGATGTTAGTGGCGTTGTCTTGAGACAACGCCCAGATCATTCAATAGTTCAGAGAGAATAACAGCTCTGCTGTCATTCTCCATTTTCATTTCTTTAAAAATTATTATTTATTGATTTTTAAATAAAAGTAAGATTTAAAAATCAGTGATCTGGTGACCCGACTACCTCACTCCACAGGACCATCTCACCATCAACCACAAAATCTTCGAGAGGACCAGGCGGAACCACCACACTCCTACCAAGCACCCTCACAAATGGGCAAATAATTTATTAATTTCCTTTGAAATTTAGAGTTAAATTTAAACATAAGGTCTGTACACTAAATTAGTTTATCATATGCTCGAAATGACCATCATCCATTTCAATGCAATAGCCAAGGCGGTTATAAAATGCCCTTTTTACGTTCTGTAGCATCTGCGGATTGTTATCAACACGAGTTCTGAATCCGATCCTTCAGTTGAGGAATATTAATTGCGCGAGGAAGATTAAAAATTATCGACTTCATATATCCCCAAAAAAAATAATCGTCTGAATTTAAGTCCGAGGATCTACCTGGCTACTCAGCTCAATAATTCTGGGATCCAGCATTGTGACATAAGCAGCAGCGGTGATATTTCCATCAAAGTAATAAGGTCCTACAGCCTTGCCCAACCTAACTTGATAGTGAATAACTTAAGCCCAACCTAATGAGCTTACGTTATTCACAAACCCTTTTTTACACTAAAAATCAATCAACATGAAATGTTAATTGATATTAAATTATCTATGAAGTGGGATATTCCTTGCCCATTTATGGTTGAGGATAGGAGTAGGAGTGTGGGGTATCCCCTGTCAGTTGTTATTGGCTATCCCTGTATGTACGGATACAAATAAAAATTATAAACTGAGTGAGCCCTCGTTGAATTTTTGTATAATTTGGGCAAAGTGAATTTGATTTTTTTTTTGAGCAACTGAAGATATATGAGATCAATTTCGCACTGATTGAGTTCCCATCAGCGCTCCGATTTATCCAGCAAATGTAAAAATATTTAAAAAAATCAGTTGAATCAGGATTAATTTGTCTATATTCCTGATTAGTAATTATGATTACTCTTGGTCATGCTCATTCATCATCCAACCTTGAAGATTAATGCAGTATTAGAGCTAAGCTAGACTATAATAGTGACATTGCGTATAGTGAACTCAAAAATGAAGTTCATTATGCCTAGGAAACAGGAAACAGAATGTCACAAATCCTCGTCTATACTCAATATCGTCTACATTGAATTCAACCCGGTGTCTGGGGATCACCGATAGTATAGTAGAGGTCCACCGTCTAGATTTTCAACAACTATATTCAAAATGTGCGACTCATTTCTTCGAAATGAGAATACAATTGAAGTAAAAACAAACATGAGGGGCTAAAAATAGACAAAATGTTTAGAAAAGCTGAACAATTTCGGATGATTCCGAAAAAACCAGGCTACTATTCACTCGTCCTCGGGTATTTCCCCTTTGTTTTGAACAGTTTTCATCAGTTTCTACATCATCTCTGTGTATATAATCTCAAAACACTCCTCAAAAGTCTGTAACTTTTTAATAAACTCTTGCCTCGAAAACCCCATTTTGGAAAAATTTACTAAATGGATAATCTTAATTCCGTAAGAAAAAGTTAAAAATCATCATGACGGAAAACTTAGATATACATAAAGTTCCAAAATTTGTAATTCCAGCGGTAAGATATAATTTAGTATTTTTAGATTACACCGCTCAAGAAACCTTGGCACCGAGAAATACTAATATGTAATTATTTTTAATGAAGATTGACCTTGAGTCGGAATTCGATGTTCTCCAGGTAGTCGGTGAAGGATGGTTTACAAAAGTTTTTCTTGTCGAACATCGAAAAACACGAAGTGAATTCGTTCTGAAAGGAATTCCAAAAGAATCAACTACAGCTGAAGAATTCCTGCGCGAGTTTCATTTTAGTTATGCACTCGGGACAAAAGCGAATGGAAATTTTTTAGTAAAAACATTTGACATCCTTTTTAGCGCCGAGAGCTGCTATTTTTTTGCACAAGAGTATGCACAATTTGGCGATCTTTCTGATAATGTTTCGGATATTGGAATTGGAGAAATATATACAAAGAAAGTAGGACGACAGCTTGCGAGTGCTTTGGACTTTCTTCATGATGTCGACTTGGTTCACCGTGATGTCAAGTTGGACAATGTTCTCATCTTCAGCAGTGACTTTTCCAGGGTAAAATTGGGAGATTTTGGAGCTTGTTGTCGAAAAGGTTCACTTGTCAATCGATTCAACGAGTGGGTACCACAGACACCACCGGAAATACTAGAAACTCTCCAAGACACTCCGTACTCTGTAGAGTTCCATCAGGACACTTGGCAATTTGGCATACTCCTCTTTCTTTGTCTCACAGGTACTTCAAATAATTAACCTATAGTTTCAAAAAAAAAATGTAACTTTTTGTTTCAATTTCAACACTTTGGATTAATTAACCTTTATTCTGTCAGGTTGCATCCCTTGGCAGAAGGCAGATAGACATTCTGACCCAAAATATGAATCCTATGACCTCTGGTCAAGAAGTAGGATCATGCGGACACCAAAACCCTTTAAAATATTATCAAAGAAAGGACGACGATTGTTCCGAAAAACCTTAGAAGTGAATCCTAAGAAACGGATTGGTTCAAAACTTAGTAGCGAGTTGGAAAAATATATGGATGACAAATGGTTGTCAAAACTTCCTGAACGACCAATTGAAGAAGAGGATTTGGCTACAAATGTCTCGATGCTCAGTTTCCATTCCTCATTAACTGAAAAGAACCGTCTTCTTGGAACATTGACACGTTTTGGTGTCGAGACCACGGTAGACAGAGACCTTAAGAAAGATCGTATTAAAGAATGGATTGCAACGAGCACCGTTGTCGAAGAAGCCGAAGAGGATGATAACGATGGAGAAGGTTGACCAAATAATTCAATTTCCAGTTTACTGCGCATGTCTTGACTAAACCTTAAGCTTTTGTATAATAAATCGCTCATTCTCAAATTTCACGGCACATTTTTTATATTTTAATGTACAAATTTACAAATTAACAAAAAAAAAAAAACTTATTCATTCAAAAATAGATGTAAACCGTTGGGATTTATTGATTCATGGCACACCCTTACTTCTGACTGGCTTTCCACTTTGGATTTAGTAATGCTTGAAATACACTCTGGATAAGTCCATCGCCTGTTAGTTCCTTGGCTTTGGTGATAAAAACCGTTGGAGCATGGTTGATGAGGAAGTATACCCAGATACAGAGCCAAGCCATAGCAACTGTGATGAAAAATACAACCCATGTTAAAATTTTGTATTCTACAATCCATCGTTCGAAGACATCAATGATACTCTCCATCTTCTCTACTACTTTACACACTGATGAGCTTTTTTGTTTTTTGTTTTTTTCAGAGATACAAATTGGGAGTTAATTTTTATGAAATTGAGGTCACTGGGTCATAAGGGAGTCCATACAATGGTAATCCTGAGATACCATAGATTCCACCAAACCCAAAGTTTCCATAGTTGTAAGCTCTTCCAAAGTATCCATGGTAACCGGCTGTGTATGTAGGATAAAGTGCCGTTGGTGTATTCAGAACCTCAATAGACCCAAGGCCATAACGATTACCCAAGGTTTGTGTCGTCAAATGGCTAGGATATTTATTGACTTGGGCGGATGTTACTATTTTCTTTTGTAAGATGACCGTATCACTACTGACCAATGGGGCCAAGTAGCAGAAGACTAATAAGATCTGAAAAAAAATTTTTTTTTAAATTTAAATTTCTAATTTCTTTAACAAATTCGACTTATTAAACTTACAAATGAAAGCGTAACTCTTCTACTAATTGTTAGCATTGTTGTGTTGAAAATGAAGAAAGTATAGATACTACGAAGGGCTTGGTTGGATTATTGCTTTATATCCAATTTGTAGATATTGAAGACCCATTGTATTTGCTAACCATGATTGACCAAGTGAGCAAAATGACAGGAAGGAAGTAAACCTTGCCAGTCGAATACTACTCATTTCTTAAATATAATTGGATAATATCATAATATCAGCTCTTGACACATATAGGAATAGTGAGGCGTAATAAGGCTGCAGATTTCATGCACTTTCTTCTTCAATCTAACTCTTACTATACAATGAACATAATTAACTTTATTTTAGAATGAAAATAAAATGATGAGGCAACGGCGGCGGTTGGTTACAAAGTATTTTTACAAAGCAGGAACCTCATATTTTGGCGGATTTCGTTTGGTACAATTTATTTGGCATGGGGAAATCTCGATTTGTAAGACCAAAACGGATATAAAACCAAAATTCTAAGCCCTACGGATGCTTGAATTTCATTGGGTAAAGCCAATCACATGTGATCATATTAATATTTTGTGTAAACCTTTAAGGAATGCCAAACTTTTAAGGATTCAAGGAATGCCAAAGAACCCAAATTAACTTATCAAGGACGTCACAGAAGCTGCCACTGATCCAAACTTCACCTTTTATTTTATCACTTTTAATTTCAAATATTTTAGAACTGATTTAGTAATTTTGACACTCATAATTTCCTTTTTATTTAAATTTACTTGGCCCGTAATTTCATCATTCATAGGGCGATGGCCAACTAACAGAAGAGTTTTGGTGAATTAACATTGCAATAGATGCGGATTGCATCTGGAATGACTCGCCAAGACTATAAACCCTCTACCCCGATTAAACTTTAATGATTGATTATATTCAATGTTAATTTCAAAGACAATATTACGCGCTTATATTCAATTACTCAGTGCTTTAGTTATCATTTTCAAATCCATTAGCTTTGTAAATGGATGTTAGTAGTTTAGCCGATGCTTTGGGCGTCCTTGTCCCGCTTTCAAAATCAACATGGTGGAATCCAAAAACATGCCTAAAAAATCATTTTGTTTATAAATTACAATAATTTATTTGAATCAACATTGTTGGGTATGATTAACTTACTTTGTCCCAAATGACCACTCCCATGAATCCAAGAGACTCCATGGCAAATATCCTGTAACGTTACATCCATCTTCAACAATTGCTTTCTGTAGCTCGCAAATGTAGTCTCGGTAGAAATTGACCCTAATAGTGTCTTCCAATAGGTCACTCAGCTCACCTTTCCCCAAAGTAGGAATCCCATTCTCAGTTATAATAATTTCTGGGTTATTATATTTCTGACGAATATAATTTAAAAGATGACGAAATGATTTTGGTGCAGAACATAGCATTGAGATACTACCAACTGGAAGGGCTTTGTCGTAGTATCTCAAGGTGTCTTGATCAGTTTCCCAGTTACCACTCTGGGTAGATGAATTATACCACGGAACACTGAAACAACCTTCAGGTATTTTCCCGTTGACGGTGGTAACAAATTCACAAGTGTAGTTATTTATCCCCAGAAAGTCATATGAACCTATAAAAACAATTATTAGTAGTATTTTAGAAGACCATAAAATTGTAAATCAATTACATACAACACTTTACCTTTGATTATGGCTGACCACTTGTCGTCGATTACCGGAAGTCGTGATTCAGCTAGCCCTTCTTCTTTACTTTTTTGATCAACAAGATCTTTTAAAATTGGTGGGTAACATCCATAAACCAATGGATGCATTGTTATGCCACTCTGGAAATAATAATTAGTTACATGAGGGAGTTGATATTTGTTGAGGGTTGTGGGACCAATTAAAAATTTACTTTGAAAGCCATTGCCCTCTCATGAGCTGCTTGATCATCAGGTGAATCGGGATTAGCCGGTTCAAACCACCAACTGTCTAAAGCCAGACCTACTTTCCCATTTTGTTTATCTTTAAATTCTTTTTCGTATAGACGGTACGCCAACGCATGCGCCTTGAGTTGATTATGAATTGCTGCATAGAAATTCGTCGATCCAGTTCCTGGTTTGGCTGGAGGATGCCATCCGAGATCATAAGCAAGTAGTGAGTGAACCCAGGGTTCATTTATGGTATTCCAGTATTTCACTCGATCACCAAAATTTTCAAAACATATTCGAGCAAAATTTATGTAGTGCTCGAAGATGGACTCATTCAACCATCCCATAGGTTTTGTTTCAGCAAAGACCAATGGTAAATCAAAATGGTAAATTGTGACCAACGGTTGGATTCCATTTTCGAGACAGCAGTTGATGACACGGTTGTAAAAATCAATTCCTTTCTGATTGACCTCTTCAATTGTCCCTTTTGGTAGGACTCGTACCCATGATATGGATATCCGATACATTTTTCCCTTTAAAAAAATCAAGAATGGCCTCTTAGTTTAGGTAGAAACTTTTTGTTTCATCTGAATAATCTAATTTGAAACTTGCCCCCATGTTTTTTAGGAGCTTGATGTCTTCCTCGTATCTGTTATAGCTGTCACAAGCAACATTTCCACTTCTACCACCTTCAATACGATGAAGTTCGGTTTTACACAAGTGATCCCAAACATTTTCACCCTGGAGAAAAATATTGAAAAATTATAATAAATGAAGTCTGATATGTCTTACGAATTATCAACCACGAACAGCGAAGCTGAAGGGTTTGTTTACTGATTGTATCTACACAGAATTTCTAACTGCAACGGATCCTGGTTGGTATTTAGCGCACACTGATCTGTTTTTTTATTTCAAGTAATCATTAAAAACAGTTGAAACTTAATAACACCTTGTAACTTTAATACGAGCATTCCCATATACGAGCATCAAGAAGCGTCTTTCAAGTTTTTTGATGCTTTTGGAGCCCGAGAGTTTTTGAAACCAATTTTCTCAACTTCAGACCCTAGCCCCCCTGCCCCCTGCTACCCATCATTCTGGAATTTTTAAAATTATATTTTCTTACTCAACACATGCCCTTTACGTAATGGGGCGTATCAAAATTTGAAGTCCAGAAAATGTCGAACCAGAATTCTTTTTTAGTCCCAGGTTTCAGTGATAATTACTCAAACTTAACTTTAAAAACTTTATTCTAATTTTTAGCACTATCGCAGTTAGGTGAAATGTATTAATGTTTTATTTATAATGAAAACTGACATGCGCTAACGGATGCGTTACCGGACGCGTGTCGTTGGACGTGCGTCTCGACGCATAGGAAAACGCATGCAAAATCGCACTGTTCTCTGCCATAAAAACTAGCCTTTATGCGTCAGGCAGCAAGATACACGCGTTTTTTTTTGAAAAAAAAAACTGCGAACAAATTTTCAATTCAGGCAGAAAATTTTAATTTGATTTAATTTATTAAAGTGTCAGAAAGCATGATTTCAATTAAAAATGGTAAATTACATAGACTCCCACTTACGAAAGACAGACTATACAGAAAATTAGTAATGTGATTTTATCATAAAATATTTGACAAAAGGTAGTTTTTTTGGATTGAATATTATAACTTTTCTAATAATTAAATCAATAACTCATAAGTTGGAGTAGTGTTATTTATGACTCCGACTCCGGAGTCAGAGTCCGAGTTGACTCTCGACTCCGACTCTGGAGTTTTTTTTCACTTTTCCGAGTTTGACTCAAAAAATATATGGCAATGAAGATTTTTCCTTAAAAAAAACTTTTTTACAATACTTATTCAAAATACGATTCTCTATCGTTGAATGCTTTTTATTCAGTTAATTCCTCTGTTCGAACGCCTGGAGCGATTTATTTGCATTTGCGAAACCTTTTCTAATTGTGAAAAGTAGGTGTGATGATTGTACCGTATGGTCAGATTCGACATAGTTTTTTTTTTCTCTCTCTAAATCACCAAGATATGCGCACTTCTCATTACATCATTGTCACCCGAAATAGATGGGCGAACACCTGCATTCTGTAAAAATAAATTTACAAAGGAAACAACTTTTATGACAAGTTTAGACTTTTATTAGTCATTTTACCTAAACTCTATCGACTACCGACAATACAGTAGTTTTCATGTCATGATGTTGTCATGAATTTTCAATTCTAAAAAATCCAGTCTTCCTTTTATTTGCTGTGTCTAATTTTTTCACCTGCTTTGGTTACAATGTACCGTACATTGACATTGCCGCAAGGAATTATAGTTCGTATCGAAGGACCGGTTGAAATCGTTAAATAGAAAGGGGAGGGTCGTAGCAAAGGCTGGATTTGACCAAATGCGGAGCAATCAAAATTTCTAAGCGTTATAAAAATGAATTCCCTGTTTTCAAAATTTTATAAGTTTTTATAGGTTTTGTTCCCTCATAAACCACAAAATGGTCTCTACGAAAGTTGTTGCAAATGGTGAGTGGAATAAAGTTTCCCTCTTGTATTTTTCTCTGTGGTCATCCAGTTAGGATCACATAATTTATCGGTCATGCGGAAACTGTGTGTTCACCTTCACCTATGCTCTATGACCTAAACGGATGACCGTAGAGAAAAATATTTGACGGAAACATTACTCCCCTCATCAACTCCAACAAATTTTATGGAGGTCAATTTGTGGTTTATGATGGAACAAAACCTAAAAAAACTTAGAAAATTTTCAAGATAGGGAATTCAATTTTAAAATACTTAGAAATTTTGACTGCCCCCATTTGGTCGAATCCAGCCTTTGCTACGCCCCACCTCTCCCTCTATGGACGATTTCAACTGGTCCTTCGATACGAACTGTAATTCCTTACGACAGTGTCAATGTACGGTACATTGTAACCAAAGCAGGGGAAAAAATTAGACACGGCAAATAAAAGGAAGACTAGATTTTTTAGAATTAAAAATTCATGACAAGATCATGACATGAAAACTACTGTATTGTCTGTAGTCGATAGTTTAAGTAAAATGACTACTAAAAGTCTAAACTTGTCATAAAAGTTGTTTCCTTTGTAAATTTATTTTTACAGAATGCAGGTGTTCGCCCATCTATTTCGGGTGACAATGGTGTAATGAGAAGTGCGCATATCTTGGTGATTTAGAGAGAGAGAAAAAAACTATGTCGAATCTGACCATACGGTAAAAAGTTAGATAAGAATTAATTTACGGTCATTCCAACTTACACTATGTTCATAAGGTGATAGAGAACATCAGACTGACGTTGATAGTGAAAACTAGCCAGCGCTCGCTTCGCTCGCGAGCCGGCTAGCGCTGAACCCGAACCGAATCTAGATCCTGTCGAACGGAGCCGAATCTGTATCGAATAATATTCGGTTCGGTTCGGTGTTCGATGAAATTTTTCCGAACCTCAAGGTTCACTGAACCTCAAATACCCATGTGTGTTCCGCGGGCGTCAAACTTTTATCACAATAATGAAGAAAGTATTAGTCGGTATTCATTTTTTACTTTATTATGACGTTCTGTTTCTGAGATTCCGCATTACTCTGTGCAATTTACTCTGTGATAGAGCAATTGAGCCAAAAAGTTGTATTTGAATTGTTAAAACTAATTCCAAGCTGCCATATATTTTTTAGTTTTTCAAAATTTTGCGTTTTCGATTTTTAATAATTTTTCAAAACAATATTTTTACCATATAAGAACTCAAAGTAACGTAATATCAATGGTTTGAAGAGAAAAAAAATTTTTTTTTATTAAAATAAGTTTGATGGTTCGTCAAAATGTTATTTGTTGCCTTCAGTAGTGATGGAATTGTTTTGTTTCGTTTTGTTTAAGTGGTTAAACATAAACGAAACAAAACAATAAGACTGTAAANTAGTGATGGAATTGTTTTGTTTCGTTTTGTTTAAGTGGTTAAACATAAACGAAACAAAACAATAAGACTGTAAACAGAAACAAAACAAATAATTGGACTGATAAACAAAAACGAAACAAAACGAAACAAAACAAAACAAAACGAAACAATAAACAATTTTTGGCGTTTTTATTTTTCCTTTGCCGTGACCCTAGACGTCAACAAAGGCTGGAATTTCATGACTTTGCTTAAAATGTCTTTTTCTCAGTTAAGTCTCCTCAGGTAAGTTCTAAAAATCTGGTCGAATTGTAATCCGATAATGTTAAATTTGAATCCATTATATGAAAAAATTTTTCCAGCGTAATTTATAATTGCAAAGTTCTAGGTAATTGGCTGATTAGTTCTGATTTCATTTTTGTAGTCCTTTGTTAGTTTAAATGTAGCCAAAATTTGTTACTGAATAGAGTTGTTTGCTGAGAGATTTAATCAAGTCGAAAGCAATCTGCCCACGGAAAGATAAAGTTTATGATTGATAACAAGAATAGTAAATAGAATGACAATTTTGAACATATTTATACTCGTGCAGGCAACTAATTTTGTCCCGCGCTCAGTTCTCAAAAATCTATTCACCTTTAATTGTAATGCCCAGATTTTTCTTAAAATAAGCTAAGAATACTCGGTTCAACTAATATTTTTGCTCTTTTGCAAAATGTTATTTCGGTTTTTGAAGTCTTCGGCGCATATGCCCATCTATGTAGCATCACCCAAAGTAGTGAATATAGGGGCTGCGATTTTAACTGTTCTCTCAAAGTGGTAATGACTCGTGTGTGCGAGTGAACACTTACTTGTTTATAATATGTTTATGATTTTCAAAACCTGCTCAAAAACACTTTGTTTATTGTTTTGTTTTGTTTTGTTTTGTTTGTTCCACTCTCCTTAAACAGAAACAAAACAAAACAAAACAAAAGCTTTTGTTTCAAGAGAGCTTTAAACAAAAACGAAACAAAACAATAAACAGTATTTTGTTTTGTTTATAAACGAAACAGTCCCATCACTAGCCTTCAGTTATTACTTATAAAAGCATTAAGTGTCGAATAAGACCCTACATGGTTCTAAATGTTCATATGACAAAAAGAAATTTTATTTTATTTAAAATTTAAAATTTATATTTATTTAAAAAATACAAAGAGGCAACATTTCAAAAACTAAAAAATATGGCACCTTGGTATTAGTTTGAAAAATTCAAATGGAAATTTTTGGCTCAATTGGTGTATCACAGAGCAAATGGCGCAGAGGATGCAAAGAATCTCAGACTAACGTGATGATAAACCATAAAAAATATTAATTGTTGAAAAAAAAATTTGAAAAAAATTTTTTTTTATATATTTATATTTTTATTCCTATGGTAGCACAGGTTTTTTCTATAATTTTTGGCCAAAAGTGTCATTTTTCATCTATATCAATTCCAGCTTTGATCACTACAAATTATTAAGTAGGGCTAATAGAAATTACTCATAAAATTTTTTGAGGTTTGATTGAAGTATCCAGTAGCGACGGCCCTTCCAAGTTAAGATTTAACATTTTCATTTAAAACCCAAGGCTCAAAGACAGTAATTGAATATTACACAATTATGTGCACACCATGATCTGTGTTTACAGCTGCCACGAGCTGCCCATGTCAAAACCGTAGGGAGTTATGACCTTTCGAAGAGGTGCACTTAATGAAAACCGCGTTGCTCTTTTTCGATACATTGTGTATAGTCGATTTATAATGAATAATATTACGTATGATATTATTCTCTTACAATTAGTTATTTGGGTATTCTTATACCGTTTAAATTCAATAATTTACTAAGTATAAAAGTTACAGAATTAATGAATTCTTATTTTTTCTTTATGAATGGTATATTTTTACCAATGGTTACTCATTTCTGTGGTATTTATTTGTCAAAAATAAACAACTGAAATTATGAAACAAATAGAAAGGGATTTTTAGTGTAACTTTTGTAAAGACGGTCTATGAAAGGCAGCTTTAGAATTTTACTTTAGCTCACACATGGGCTTTTGAGGTATGTCGAACCTTCCTAACCCGAATCTAGTCCACAAAAATTTTGCCCCACCGTACCCGAACCGAACCGAGCCGAACCCGAACCAATTTCAAATTTTACTTTAGCGCACCGAACTCGCACCGAACCTCGACTCTGTCGAACAGAACCGAACCCGACTCTACTTTAATATTTTACTCTCTCGAGCCGAACCCGCACTAAACCCGTCCCGAACCTTGCCCCATTTAATATCCAAACATTCAGGTTCGCCGAACTTCCCGAACCGAACCAGGTTCAGCTACGAACCTAACCGAACCGATTCCAAGTACAAAAATTTAAGGCCGCACCGAACCCGAACCGNAACCAGGTTCAGCTACGAACCTAACCGAACCGATTCCAAGTACAAAAATTTAAGGCCGCACCGAACCCGAACCGTAGATCCTGTCGAACTGAGCCGAATCTGTATCGAATAATATTCGGTTCGGTTCGGTGTTCGATGAAATTTTTCCGAACCTCAAGGTTCACTGAACCTCAAACACCCATGTGTGTTAGCTCTTCATTCCATATTTACTGTAAGTTGTGAAAACGAAGCGTGGACAGTTTCAAATTTATATATGCATATTCAACTTTTATTAAATATTTCTAGAAATCTGCTTAACATCATTTAAGTTATATCAGACTATATGCAATAACGTTCTTAAATAAAATCGTCAGTAGGAGAAAGAAACGTTGTAAAGAAAAAGGTTTACAGACGGATGCATAAAATTACATAACCTTCATCAATTCTAATCCGTGGGTAATTCAACTTTTTTTCGCTTACGATAACGTTTTTCATTCAAATTTACGTATATCAAAGTGGATTAGGCCAACACGAACTAATTCACAGCGTTTGGACTTTTGGCCAAAAATTATAGGGCAAAAACCTTCTGTGAGTAGTAGGAGTTGAACAATACCTAACATTATCAAAAAAAAAATTTTTTTTGAAAAATCCTCTTTTAAATACTTAATAAAAATTCAAAAAATCAAAATTTGGAAAAACTAAAAAATATGTCACCTGGAGAATGCGATTAGGTATGCTCATACAAAATTTCATCGGAATCGGTCAATAAATGAAAAAGTTGACGAAGGTTTTTGAAACCCATTTTTTAAACTTCATAACCAAATTTGTGTCAAAATTTGTTTTTGGAAAATGCAGAAAAGAAAAATAACAATAGTACAGTAAAACCTGTGTTTGTGCAACAAATCTGATTCGTCAGATATAATGATAGACACTCCCAATACCGCAAAGATGCAGTTAAAGATTCCGTTGTATTTCAAATCTAAGTTTTATTCTATTTTTTTAGTCTTAGCGAAACAATTAACTATATTAGTTAATTTAACTTCTGCCCACGATTCTACCAATGGTAATGAAAAAAAAAGCCTTTACATCACTTAACTTTACTTTGAAGAATTAAAACTTTTAGCCACAGTTGAAAAAGTGCCCTCCAATTATTTGAGTTTTACGTTTACCACCATATGGGAAAAGTGAGACATGGCGGAACATGGCTGTTGCACAAACACAAGTTTTACTTTAACCTATTTATTTTATTTTGTAAGGATTTAAATTTCAAATTTGAAAGACTGACAATATTGTAATACAGTAGTCAATTTGGAAAAATAAAAATAGAAATATATTTAACAAAATTACGAAAACATTTTTTGTGAAATATCTCCTAAGCTTTGAGGAATTTGACGCAACTCTAACGTTTACTTTGTTAAAAATGTTCGTCAAACGAGTGAAGAATTTTTTAAACCGCCAAGATAACTTAAAAGATCCAATTTGTTTTATATTAATTCCGTTAACTTTGAGAATTCCATTTACATTTTTATCCGATCTATCATAAACCTAAATAAATCTAACAAACTCATTGAGCGTTCCCACTTCAGTAAATGATCAAACTTCGCAACCAACACTCATAGGCCAGGTGAGATTAAGTTCCTCCGAAACACATCTACCGTAAAGTTACACTGAGAAATTTGTTTATATTTCAAATTAGTTTCTACGCTAAGTTTCAATTAAATATTGACTGTAAGTGCCCTCCAGATATTTGAGTTAACACGGTGGTAAAAACCTGGGAATGTGAGACAGAGCGGAGCAATGTGGTTGCGAAGTTGGATCATTTACTGCACAACCATTTATTGACGCGTGGATCTAAAAATTATCCGCGAGTATCTTTTTTTGATGAGGGTCTTGCATAGTGCTGCCACCGTTTCGTATCTGGATACGGAATTTTCGTTTCGTTTCGTATCGTTTCGTTTCCGTATCCAATNTAGTGCTGCCACCGTTTCGTATCTGGATACGGAATTTTCGTTTCGTTTCGTATCGTTTCGTTTCCGTATCCAATTTTATGGATACGAAAGTTTTCGTATCGTTTCCGTATCCACGTGGATACGATACGGAATTATAATGGAAACGATACGATACGATACGAAAAGTTGAGATTGATTTTCTCGGTCGCTTAGAAGCTATAAAACGAGTTAAAACAAGTGTTCGGCAGCGATATGCCCTATCCCTTCCTATTCCCATCCCCATCTCAGAAAATTCTCACCCATCTCCATTCAAATCCCATCTTTCCTATCCCCATCCAGAATGGGAAAGATGAGATGCCGTTAAAATAGCGTAATTTTCAACTTTCTGAAAGTATGAGTATGCACCCTGAAACTATCCGCATGCGTATATCATTAAAAAGTTGCTTAAGCTTTAAACGATCTGACAGCCCAAAACCATTATACCTGCGTCAAACACTGTTCCAAATGCCACTTTGACTATTAATCATTACTTGACGATATGTTGGTTTCCTTGACCTGAGTAATTGAATAAAATCTGGCTTGATAAAAATAAAATAAAATTTTTCGTTTCCGTTTTGTATCCGTATCGTATCCGTAACGTATCGTACCGTTTCCGTTGCCCATTTTTCGTATCGTATCCGTATCTGAGTGGAAAGCAAAGCACAGCAAAGGCATAGGTCTTGGATACGATACGATACGATACGATACGGTGGCAGCTCTAGTCTTGCATCAGCACCAAACCGTTTCGCTGCCTCTCCATACGAGCAGCTTTCTGCTCAAAATTTTCTAACGTCGAAAGTAATATGTGTTTTGAATGTCACTTCAGACATCTCCCTGCCTGGCATAAACGCGCGAGCAGGAAAATCCTTGATGTTATTTTGTGATGCGCCAACTTAATACTTCGTAATGTCACTTCATTGCAGTGTTTCCTAAATATTTTCTCAATGTTTGGTCATGGATTTTAATGTATACTGGTCTACTCAATTGTTCATAAATGTTTCCAATCTCACAATTGCCTTTAGTTTCCCTATTTCATGTTCACAGTTGCTACCAAGTTTTATTACTTTTCCGTCGACATCCGTAGCGCCTTCAATTTGATAAGCTGAACTGGCAGCTCCCCACATGAATCCTTCTGGAAACTTTCCAGTGTATGGGCCGTTGCAAAGCATCCGATGTCTTGTTTGTAATGTTTCCACTAAAAAAAAGTTTTACTATTAAACAGATTAACTATTAAAAATAGCTTTCAAAAATTTATAAAACTTACTTTTTTTTAACAAAATTTTTCCTACTGTATAGAATGAAATGTGCTGACAATCAAATTCCACAGTGTCCTGAATTGAGAGAGTTAATCTATTCTTTTCTGGTTTTATAATATTTGATTAGCACGACATAACTTGAAGTGTTGATAGGTAACAAAAAAATGAGATATTAAGTAGGCCCTAACATCCAATTGTCAACTCATCGGATGCAACTCAACTCTTTAGTAACTGATATAAATTAGTGCATGGTTTTAAGTTGTGCTGAAGGTCAAATAATAGGTAACTTTTTGCAAAAATAATTGAATTTATATAATTTGCAAGCAATGAGAACTGCCTTATGGGTATACATTGGTTTTTAATAAAGTTTAGGAAGAAAACTAATTAATTAACAATAACCGGATTTCTTTATAACCCAACCATTTGACATTTAACAATCCTATCTCTGGGCTCAATATAAAAAATATTGCATTTGACCGCAGTCACTATAGCAGAACTCCACTGTAGTATAAGGAAAGAGATTTAGTATTATTTGATATTCGTAATAATTACTAGAGCCAAATTTTTCTAGTATCACTAATTCCAAACTAAATCAGATTTTTTATTGTTTTTTTCTAACCTTTCGCACAGGAGTGAATGACGGGGTTGTTTTCAACAATCAGAATGGGAATGGCAGGTAGCTGACAAGCACCCTTTACAATTTTGATATTGAAATTGGATGATCTGTAGTCAGCTTCAAAGGTTGTAGTTTTAATCAATTGGTTTGTAGTTTCTGGTGTTTCTAATAATTGCGACAGCTCCAAAGAGAGACAATGGATGGAAAGCGTCGGAAGCCAAGTACTCCTTGACTCCTTTGAGTGCTTCCACACGGGTCAAGTATTCAATAAGTGTAGGGAATGCGTTGATGATGTTTCGGATTGAAGAGATGTAGGTTGAAATCCAGAATATCATAAATTATGAAGTCGACGTAAGTCAATCTATTTGCACTCATCCAATCATCAGTGTCTAAAAACTTTGCAATAGCAGCTAATTTTAGAGGAAGTGAGTCAGAGTACTCCTTTCGTGCTTTTCGTGAATCTCTAGACGATTCTCAACTTCCGGCAGATAAGCCATTTGTCCCATTGCCACAAAAAGTTCAAATGCTTGCTCATAGATTACACTCATCCGAACTAAAGTTCATCTTCGCTCCATCCGTCCAAATTGTACTTACGAGTACGAACCAAGTGATGCAAAATGGCTCTACTCTAAAATAAAAAAAAATAATTGGTATACAGGAAAACCTCTATTTCCCGAACTCGCTCTGATTGGCTAAATCAAGTTCACTCCACCCCTCCTCACATTCAGGTACCGTAAAGTGTCGCGTAACGGTCAACGGAATTCAAAAAAAAATTTTTTTATTTTTATTTGAATTTTCTGATGTTTAATTCAAAATTATTATTAATATTATTATTAATTTAATTCAATAGCATCATTCAAACTTTTCGCAAGTTTTAAAACAATTAATTACAGTAGTATCCTTCACTTGACCCCAAGGCTGACAAAGCAACTCGATACCATTAGCAAGAGTAATTTCATTTAAATTTTTGCCTACATCGAGCATTTTCACTACAAGCTTTGAATAGTTCTGCTTGACACAGTTAATTATTCCAGCATCGAGCGGTTGGCCTTTGCTTGTGGTGTTAGGAGGCAAAAATTATTTCTTTTCAAAAACTTTTCTAGCCAGCCATTGGAAACGGATTTTTCAAATGTCATTTCTGCCTTTACTTTAATAAAGCATCCGGAAATTGGAATTCCTTGTCCACGAAGTTTTAAAATCCACTCCATCAAAATTGAATTTTTCTCTTTGACATTGTTCTCGACAATGTATTTCCGAACCTTAAAACAATGCGAAAGTAAAGAAGGAGAGGCGATAGGATTTGAATCCACTCAAGCCATAAAACGGAAGTTACAAAAAATAAAACTAACAGAAATTATGGTATTTTGAGTTACACTTACCTTAGAATCCCCTTTGAAATCGAGAATTCCTCCTTTCTGCTTCAAAATGTTAGAAACTGTAGATTTACTAATTGAATGGGCCTGACATACATCTTTTCTGGTCTTATTTGTTAGATCCAATAATACTTGCTGCTTTGTATACAATGACAAACGTTTAAGTGGTTTGGATTTATCCATAGAAATAATTAAATTAACTTAATTAAATTAGTAATAGTAATCCACAAAATAATTATATAAATTAGCCCGCCACATTTGAATGTTTATGGTAACCGCCACGTGAGGTGAGACGGGGTTGAGTTATCTGGTTTCGGAAATAGAGGTTTTCCTGTAATAATTTTATTAAAAATCTCTAATATTCTAAAAAGTCTCAGGTTTCTAGTGTTTTGGTGGAGGGGTCTGCAGGTTCCTATTATCCTGTGGGATGACCTCTGGAGATTTCCCTCACCAATGACCTCTAAATTACTTTAATTTAATAAAAGAAATAAAACTATAAATCAAAAACTTTCCAATTTTTTGGAATTGAACAATTGAACTTGAGGAGCTTATTCCTCAGATTTCAAAACACAACTGAGCGAAAGACGCCCAGACACAACAACTTTTTTGACTTTTTATATAATATTAGGGTTCAGCCCTACTAACATTATTATTACTATTATTACTNACACAACAACTTTTTTGACTTTTTATATAATATTAGGGTTCAGCCCTACTAACATTATTATTACTATTATTACTATTGAGCTTAAGGCTCTAACCTATAGGGAGGGAATAATTAGAAATGAAAGGGAAGTAGAAGCTTCCAAAAGTCAGCTGGGTCTCCTCGCGGGATCCAGTTGACTTTTCAAATTCAATTTTAGGTCTGAGATAGGGTTTCTATGACAAAAGTTAAACAGAGAAATGAAATGCATAATAAAATTCTGCACTAAAAACACCAAAAGGTTATTCTAGCCATATGAAGCGACAACAAACAAAATGTAAAATCACTTTTCTCTGTCTATTAACCATACGTTTAAACTGTCTTGTTACAGTCAAAATTCGTTATAAAACCACCCTAATAGGAACACAAAAATTGTTGTCCTGCTAGCTCTTAAGAAGTTTGCATCGTTAAATACAGGGTGTTTAAAATAAAACGTTACTGATTTTCTTCGACTTTCACCAAAATTGATTGAATCCATCAAATTACACTACCTGTGGCAGTTGGGTGAAGTTGTCTTACATTTAAGTACAAAGTAAAAACTATAAAAAAATCAAACAAACCCAACA
>NIPM01000341.1:738-213842 GCA_002738285.1 Holacanthella duospinosa | reverse complement strand
AAAAAAAACATTATGATAATGTTGGGTATTGTTCGACTCGTACCACTCTTGGGAGCATCACTGAACGCATCAAACCATGGTTGTTGTTTGTTTTAATTATTCAATTACAAATTCCCAGGTTTCAGTGACAACTATACAGTTGTGATATTCAGTAAAACAAAAATGCTGATTCGGTTGTAAGGGACTTACAAGACGTGCAAGAGTTGGATAGTTTTTGCAAAAACATTGTTGTCCTTGTGATCTATGAGCTTAACCGTATAGATTTTCCATCACTCTAAATTCTTATTTATTATATTTATAAATTTAATAATTAACAAATTTTCTTCTTCAATGAATTTGTATTCAAATAACTTCACTTTGGCAGTTAGGGAAAAACCGAGATTAACGGCGACTTGGGCAGGCAAAACTGTCGGCCTGGATGTTTATCAAAGAAGTATGGATACATAGTTTGAACAATTACGTAATTGTGATTGTCAATTACACAGTTACGTAATTAGGTGATTGTCAATTACATAATTATAATTACAAGCAACCAATTACTGTAATGCTTAATCGATTACATTTGGAGAGTAATTGTAATTGGCTTTGATAATGCCGGTTGTCGTAGTTTTATCGACCTAAGCCTAATTGTTTGGGTATGTTTGTAATGCTGATGCTGGCTACACTCCCTCCACTTTTATGACTTTAGCGCCAGCTAAAAGGGTGTCTCAAGTGTTTCTGAGTGAAAGCTACTTTCTTCAGTAACGTTTTATTTTGAACACCCTGTGTAGTACAGGGTCCACCAGAATTAAGTACCATATGGAGAAAGTTTTTATGAAAAATGCGTCAGAAATTTAGAGTGTTGCACTGCATCAGACAGTGCTAAAAGTAAGAAAAATTTATTGCAAGGTTAAACGGTAATTGAATCAAAAATTTATAATTATTTTACGCAAATTCGAAATGATCCAATTGTATCAAGTTCTAACCTTCTACTAAAATTTTTTATCTATATTTCAACGAATAAATTGCTCAAAGTGAGCTCCGTTGGCATTAGTAACGTAACCCAGGCGATCGTAGAATTCCCGTCGTACATTATTAAAAGTATCAACAGGGATTGCAGCAATGGATCCAATAATAGACGCTTTCATTTGTTCAATTGTGTCAGGACGAGGATCTTGAAAAACAACGGACTTCAGGTACCCCCATAACCAAAAGTCTAGAGGGGTAAGGTCGGGGGATCGTGGGGGCCACTCAATTGGACCTTTTCGGCCTATCCATTTTCTTGGAAAAGTCTGCTCGATGAAAGCTCGCACTGGCGCTGCGAAATGAGCAGGAGCTCCATCTTGCTGGAACCATATATCTTGCGCCGCGATACCTTGTGCTTCCGCAGAATCAAAAATTTCAGGAAATGCTTCATTTTGTAACATTTGTAAATAGTTTTCTTTGTTGACGTTTTGTTCAAAAAAGAATGGTCCGATAATACCATTTCCAAAGATTCCACACCAAACAGTAATTTTTGGTGCACCTTGCGTCTTCGTAGCAGAAAACCAGTTAGGATTTTCGGGTGACCAATAACGGTAGTTTTAACGATTAACTTCGCCATTTAGGAAGAAAGTACACTCATCGGAAAAGCAAATATTGGAGGGAAAATTTACATTTGCATTACAATGAGCCGTCATTTCTTCTGCAAACTCCATTCTTTTGGTTGGATCATTTTCGTTCAGCTGGTGTAATATTTGAATTTTGTAAGGATGAAACTTATGGAGTTTAAGAATTCTTGCAATGGATGTTGGGCTTATACCAGATTGGCGAGAAACGGTTGAAATGCTAACTTTTGGATTTAAAGAAATAGCAGCAAGAACGCTGGCTGAATTAGCGTCATCAGTGGAAGATTTTCGGCGGCCTGTTCTTTTTAAATTTTGAAGCGTATTGTGCTGTTGATATTTTCGAATTAAACGAATCATGGATTTTAATTGGCGGACTGGATGTTCAATTCCAATTGCATCAGCGTTGTATCTTTGTAAAATTACGGATTGTGATTCACCATTGTATCGATAATAAAACTCAACCAGTCTGGCCCTGGCTTCTAGCGGTAGTGGCATTTCAACAACCCTAGTGGTAGTAAAACGATAGTCGGATGAAAATGTACAAAATCATGTCTCGAAGGGTACAGAATCTTCTACCCTTCGATTGATTCGATTTTATATGATTGACCTCAATGGATTCTTTCATTGAGGTTTAAAAATTAGAAAATTCAAATGTTTTTCAAAATTTCCCGTTAGGAAAAGTTTGTTTCCTGTTTATGGCATTTTGCAGTTATGCATAAATTTCAATGCTAACTTTGTTGTTTAAAATTTTTAACCAAGGTAAAAATGCTTTAAAATTTAAAAATCTCGAATGATATTATAAACTCAAAGTGTTTATTATAGTAAACCGGTTTTTCATTCGAAGAAGTGAAAAAATTAAAGTTTCCCAAATAAGAGTAATTTTTGTCAACATTATGCCACAAATCCCCCCTCATTGGAAATTGAGTAATTAAATTACACTATTTAGACCGATGCAGTAAAAAGTGTACGGATTCGTGTGTCCAAGGGTACAGCATCTTCCACCCTACTTGGGAAGTGTACAGAATCCTGTCTCGAAGGGTACAGAACGGTGTACCCTTCCTTGAACCTTGTAATTTATGAGGTACAAGATTCTGTTCCCTTGAAGACAGGATTCTGTTCATTTTAACTCGACTGAACAATGTACCTTTAAATAATTTTAAAATTACAATATTTGCAACATGTATCAAATAAATGAATACTTTTTTAAATTTATCAAATTATTTTTTACGATGAAATCATATTAGGTCATACTAATTTTATTAGACTTTACCTCCAAATGCGTGAACCTACTGTTGGTATGAGCTGTTTGATGATTTAATTCAATTATCAAGCCAATGAGTCGAGATTAAATGGAATGATTGAAATGAGACAAATAATTGAACCTGTGATTGGGTTGTCGGGTGTTAGAGTACGCGCGCAAATATCTGGAGGGACAAGAATGAGTGAGAGAAGTAGGAACACCCCATTTTTTTGGTATATGTTTTAACCCTTGAGCTTTCTCCATATGGTACTTAATTCTGGTGGACCCTGTATATTGACCAACAACTAAAGTAAAGTTGAGATTTTGTAGCAATAGCTAAAAGCATCAGACTTACATAGATTTTTTGTCCAAACCGAAGATTCATTCGTCAGCATCTGTCTGAAGGGAAAAGCGCTATTAATGGTCGGTGATTATTTCCCTTGGGTTACTTGGATTACTTACCATTTACCACACTTAAATTGAGCAAAATATCAAACAATCAAAGTAATGTAAAGCTACAGGCAACAGGCCCTCTCCTCTAGTAGTGAATATAGTAAGAAAAAATTTTCTCTGAGATTCCATAAGTTAAAAAAACAAACCTTAAGGCCAATTTAGACTCTTACGTAAGCGTTCCGACACGTCAAAATGCATCCGACACGTCATTTTGTCTAAACGGAATTTATTCCGCAACACCTCTTTTGTAAGTAGATTTGGCGGATGTCAATTTATACTCCACCAACAACAAACCGCTGATGTTTTTAGTAAAAAATTAAGCGGGTAAACAGAATTTAAAATACATTCCGAGTTTATTAGCAAAGATTTAGTTTTTGTGCATTTTGAATCACAAATTATTTTATAACAAATTTAATAAGTTATTACAAATAATTTTACAAATTAAAAACTCTCAACTGGTAATAATTTTTTTAGTTTTAGTAATTTAAGATTTCAAATTTTAAATAAAAATGATTCGCGCCTTTGGGCAAGAAACTTTGACGGATGACCGATCCGCCAAATATTAAACATGTTTAATATTTGGCGGAAGAGTTTTTTGTCGGGACGGAAAGGAGGAACGACAAATTTTTAAACTGTTGTAAGAGTATAAATTACCTACCGTCCCGATAAGTTCCAGTCGTTAAGTCGATTTGTCGTGACGGATCACTTGTCGTATTGAGTATAAATTGGCCTTTACTTGTNCAAGTTCCAGTCGTTAAGTCGATTTGTCGTGACGGATCACTTGTCGTATTGAGTATAAATTGGCCTTTACTTGTGTCATTTTCCCTTCGTCGTCATTTTCACTTCATCGTCAATGTAATATGGAAGATTTGAGAAATCCAGAGCTGTGGCGAGTTCTATTTTGTCATTGCCGAACCACTCATTGGGGGTGTATCTTTTGTCATTTGTCTTCAACATCTACACCGACATAATTTAAGAGCATGCGTATTGTATTACCGCATCCACGAGGTGTCCAATACCTGTGAAGAATTTAAAGTGTTACAATTAGTAACATTAATGATTGAGAAAAATATTGTTGATGACCCGAGAATTGGCTTCATCTTGTAAATCTCAATATCCACTGGAGTACCCGAACTCCGGAGATGATACCTCTGCTAGACTCGATGTTCTGACAAGAGTGAGTTGGATGTTGGGAGTGGAAGTCATTTATAGAGGTATTATTTACATAAAAATGACCTTCAACTCATTCAGTGTTATAATCAGGCCTAGAAATTATACTTGATTAACTAATTTCATACTTTTTCAAGTAATTATTTATTTAAGTAATAGAGGATTGAATAAAAACCCCGAAAGAGAAAGCAAAATTTGCTTTCGCTTGCCGAAGCCTAGAAAATTTTGTGCCCAAATTTGAATAGTACGCCATACCACTTATTTTCGCCGCCAATGATTACTACTTGTAAAAACGCTTTTCATCTACATAATTTAATTATTAGGTTCAGTAATAACATAACATAACCCACTAATTCACTCTTTAGAAGTATTTAGTTTTTGAGGTGCTCAAAGTGACCACCTTCCATAGCTAGACAATACCAAACATGATCTGGAAAACTCCGTCATTTCTCATTAAATTAAATTAAATTTAGCATTTCGCGTGACCCAACCACAAAAATACAAAGTACTTTGTTGCTGTATTGCTTTGTTTTTGTACTTAGTATGTATTTGTCTTCTGTGTAGCGTGTGTTGCGGATTGTCGTGTAGGGACATGGGCAGGGCATTGAATCGATTATTACTTTATTGAATGTACTTGTATTTACTTTATTTTGTATTACTTTATTTTGTATTTTGAATTTGTTCAATACTTTGTAATGTAATTACTTTACATTTTCCTTCAATCTACTATATCAAAGACCAAGAGAAAGACACACTTTGTAACTAAGTTCGAAATCGAAATCTGAAATTTCGATTATTCGAAATCGAAATCGAAATCGAAATTTCGAGTACAATTTGGATTACTTGGCAAAATTTCAATTTCAATTTTCATTTGGCGGAGCGGGAAAGTTATTAAATTCGATTTAAATTTCGAGTTCGAATGTCTAGTGTTGGATTTCGATTTCGATTTGTATTGAAATTAAATTTCGGTTTCGATTTTGAATGAAAAATTGGATTCGATTTAGTTAGATCCACTAGGGATTATCGGTTGTAATGCTGAGCACCTTAAAATCGTGGATATTGACTTACAAAATTCAAAATCGAAATCAAAATAATGAAATAGAAATTTACATCCTAACAACCTAACTTATTCAAATTGTTCAAATTAAATCAATTATTACAATTTAAACCAATTACTGACGTAAATTTTATTGTAAGCAATCATGTTAATTTTTTCCACTAATTTCATGCTGCTTTTTTAGAAAAGGTGGAAAGTTGAGAAATTTTAATTCAATTTGAAATATAGTTTAAATTGAATATGAAAGTAATTCGATCACTGACTAATCTCAAAAGTCCACGGATAACATTGCCCGACCTCAGATACACTTCGGTAGAATTTACAAATGTATGGAAATTTCTGAGCAGTGCAAAGTGAAACTGGCTCGCAAAGTGAATTATAATTACTACGCCCCTTCATCAAGGCAAATGTGAAATTATAAGTTAGCTTGGGTTCGGTTCGGTTCGGCAGGTACGTGGTTCGGTTCGGTTCGGTTCGGTTCGATTGGGTCGAGGTTCGGTGCGGGTTCGGTTCGAGAGAGTAAAATATTAAAGTAGAATCGGGTTCGGTTCGGTTCGACAGAGTCGAGGTTCGGTGCGGGTTCGGTGCGCTAAAGTAAAATTTGAAGTTGGTTCGGGTTCGGCTCGGTTCGGGTACGGTGCGGCAGAAATTTTTTGTACTAGGTTCGGGTTCGGAAGGTTCGGCGAACCACAAACGCCCATGTGTGGGAGAGCTCAACATTTCTACATCACAATTTCATTAGAGTATTTCTTTTACCATAATTTTTTAATCACAAGTTTACTTACCGACTACATATATAAGAAAAAATGTTCAATGATTCGGTGACAATTACTAAAACTAATTATTGAAAATATCGAAACCTTTTGACGGAATTAGACTGATCAGAGTTCATGAAAAAGTAAAATCAAATTATTAAGTAAATACACACGAAAGAGTGAATTCCAAGAAATTCGGCTTTCAAATCCAAGGTAACCAATTCAACGGAAGTTGAGAAATAACATAAGAAATTGAATACTACTGTAGAATAAAAATTTAAAAACCCTATGCACTTTCATCAATTCAATTTCTTCGAAAATTTCAATGCCGAGAAGTTTTGACAGAAATTAAATTGGAAAAAATGCAAACCCTGAGCACTAAAACCAACTCCATTGTTGCCAAAAAAAAAAGACTGCTTCTCGCCATTGAAATTTTCGTGGGAATTGAGTCGGTGATACGACTCAGGATTTTTCATTGCTGGTTCAATTGTTAGACTCAATTTCACCATGCCGCATGGAATTCATAAATTGCCAAACTTTCCAAAATTTTAAATATTATTTCTTCAATCTGCCCCATCGAAATGGGTCCAGATTTATTTATTTCCCAAAATTTGCATAAAGCTCACTCGGGATTTGGCTTATCCGAAAGCTGAGTTTTACTGTGCGTAACCCTAAAGCTTCGCAATATCTCCAGTGTTTCCTAAATATTTTCTCAATATTTGGTCAATGGAATTTAATGTAATACTCGTATATTCAATGTTTCCTCATGTCTACCTAATGCTTCCCAAATGTTTCATCCATGATCCATGTTTCTCATCAATTGCTTCAATTTCCCTATACCATATTCGCGGTTGCTACGAAGTTTTATTGCTTATCGGAATCCTTAGCACCTTCAATTTGATAATCATAGCTCACAGCTCCCCACATGAATCCTTCTAGAAACGTTGCTAAGCATTCCGTATGTTGGTTATACTTTTCCCACTAAAATTTAGAATAAATAAAGTTATAAAATTAAATAAATGACCTTATTTAAAATCGGCTTTCAAAAATTTGTATAAACTTCATTTTTTTTTCTATTAATTTTTACCTTCTTACATTATAAATGCAATGTCCTGCCTATCAAATCCTGAAGTGTGCTGAATTAAGAGAGTTAATCTATTAACAACGTAACAACCTGATTTTAGAGCTTGAAATGATTAGTGAGTGACACAACTTGAAGTGTTGAGCTTGCATAAAAAATAAGATATAAAGCAGGTGCTAATGCCATCTAATTGTCAACTCATTGGATGGAACTCAACTCTTTAGTAATTAATACACTATAAGTTGTACTGAAGGTCAAATAATAATATGTAACTTTTAGCGAAATTAATTGCATCGTACACTTGTGTAAGCAATGAGAACTAGATAATGGGTATACAGTGGAGTAAAGTTGATGGGAGACAACAAACTAATCTACGATAACTGAATTTGTCTATGATCGAACAATTTGACATTTAAAAGTCCTCTGTGCTGCAACGAACACAAAAATTATTTTATTTTACTGGGTAACCTTAAACCGAACTCCACTGTAGTATGAAAAAATCGCTTTAGTATTATTTGATGTCAGTAACTGAGAGTCATATTTATGTCAGCCATTCCAAAACGAATCAGCTTTATTTTGCTTTTCCAGAGAGTGAATCAGGAGTTTTTTTCAACAATTAGAATGGGATTGATGAATTAGCGATGAGCATTCTACACAAAATAAAAAGTTAAAAAATAAAAATTCCGATTCGTTTTGCCATGGACGATTCATCAGTGTAAGAAAAATATTCCAAATAAGTAGTAAAATTAGAAAATGTTCAGTTTAGATATTGAAATTGATGAAGCTTTATTCAGTTTCAATTGTTCGTTTAATCAATTGGCTTGTAGTCTTTGGTGTTTCCAATAAGTGCGACAGGTCCATAGATGGGCAATGGATGGAAAGCGTCGGATGCCAAGTACTCCTTGACTCCTTTGAGTGCTTCTACGCGGGTCAAGTATTCAACAAGTGTAGGGAATGCGTTGATATGTTTCGGATTGAAGAGATGTCGGTTGAAATCCAGAATATCATAAATGATGAAATCGACATAAGTCAATCCCTTTCCACCCATCCAATCATCAGTGCCTAAAAATTTAGCAATAGCAGCTAATTTTCCAGGAAGTGAGTCAAGATACTCCTTTCTTGCTTTTTCGTGTATCTCTAGACGATTTTCAACTGCTGGCGGATAAGCCATTTGTCCCATTGCCACAAAAAGTTCAATCACTTGCTCGTAGATTACACTCATCCGAACTAGTTCATCTTCACTGGATCCGTCCAACTTATACTTGCGACCCAAGTGATGCAAAATTGCTCTACTCTATAATTAAAAAAAATTGTTATAAGAATTATTTCAAAATTAGTTATTTTCTAAAAAGTATCATAGAGTAATGAAATGCATACATGAAATTCTGCACAAACTTGATTCTAATCATATGAAGAAACAACAAACAAAATGTAAAATCTTCTTGATATAGAGGGATCAAAACAATTTTCCATCGTTACTGTCTAGCTACAGTCAAAATACGTTATAATATCTTCCCTTATCGAAACACAAAAATTGGGTCTTACTAGCTCTTAAAAAAGCAGGTTAATTAACAATTTTGTTCTTAACTGTCCAAACCGAAGATTTTACAGTGAGAAACAAATTTTCAAGTTTACATTGACCTATTCTTTTGCTGGAGTTTGATTCGCTATTGAAATTTAACATCCCTGTTCATAAAATTTGTCAGCGTTTGTCTTCAGTAAAAATCGCTAATCAAGGTAGGTAATTATTTTCCTTAGAATTCGGAGTGTTTCAGCTAAAAATTATCAGAATTTGGAATTTTACGGTGTTTAACAAGGCTAAGCTTACTTGAGTCATTTTCACTTCATCGTCAATGTAATATGGAAGATTTGGGAAATCCAGCGTCGCGGCGAGATCTATTTTGTCTTTGCCAAACCACTCATTGGGTTCAGTGTATCCTTTGTCTTCAAAATCTGCACCGACATAATGCAGGAGCATGCGTATTGGATTAGCGCGTCCACGAACTGCCCAATATCTGTAAAGAATTTAAAGTGTTACAATGAATAAACACAAGGTTTAGAAAACTGGTTTTGATTACCCGAGAATTGGTTTCATGGTGTAAATTCCAATATCAACTGTGAGTGCCTGAAGTCCGAAGATATGATACCTCTGCTAAGCCGCGATGTTCAGACAAGAGTGAGTTTTAAGTTGGACTTTGAAGTCGTTTATATGGATGAATATCAGCAGTCTTACATAAAATGACCTTCAACTCATACAGTGTTATAGGTACCATGTATCAACTGCAGGATATTTGTCGATTCGCTTAAGGCTTTCGTAATGTTTATAAAAAATTATTTCAATTTACAAAGTTTTATAACATTTGAAAATATTTCATGTTTCTTACACAAGTAACAATGAAACGAGAGTTAATGATAAAAAAGAATTAATGTTTTCAAAAACACATTAAAAATACCTCAAATTCATAAATATCAGCGCAAAACAAAATTTTATTTTTCAAAAAGAATTTTTTTTTCTATTCAAACAATATTTAAAATACTATTCCAAACATTAAAATTTTTTATCAGACATTGCTTGAATATTTCATGAATATGTTTTTTTATTGTAGAAATGTGCTGCTTTTGTGCTATATAAAGGTCATTCTATGAGACTTGGTTCTACCTGTGAAGATTGGGAGACGTTTTTGTCTATCCTAATCTTTCAACAACCATCCTGAAACCTAACCTTGAATAGAGGATACTAAAAGACTAGTTTACTCAACAAAAGCAAAAAAAATGTCACATGATGTGTATCTACCAGGTTACTAACTTTTAAAGTGAGCTCAAATTTATGACAATGGGTACGGCGTCTATTTGTCACATGATAAAAAGTCACATCATGAACTGTCAAAGAAAAATAGTCACCGATGAATAGTCACAGAAAAATAGTCTCAGGAAATTAGTCACATCGAAGAATAGTCGCAACGAAGAATAGTCACACCGAAAAATAGTCACAATAGAGAATAACTGCACTTCCAATTTTGATGATTATAGACTTATTATAGGATTATGGGATTATAGAACTCTATAATCCCATAATCCTGAACTTTCGGATTATATAAGTGATTCTATGTCGGGTAAAACTTATAGGATTATACACTTATGGGATGAATTCTCGGGGAAAATGAAAGAATTGATCCCACCAAATTCAAATTCTTCAAAAATTAATTATTACGAGGTCCCTTTCGGATTTGTGCTACTATAAAAACTTAAGATGTATTAAAACAGCAAACCTTCGTAATACAGTGGTTTTAGCTTCATGTCACCTCCGAGGGAGCCAAAAAATCGGTTGACATTAGGCGGAGTTGACAAAGCCGATAATGTCAACTGACTGATAATTCAAAGATTAGGTGACATAAACCGAAGTTCCTGGTTTTAGAGGCACATTTTATGATACGACAACTTTTTCGATTTATTTTACAGTTTTTGAAGTTATTACCTGAATTTAGAATACTCTAAAAGCAAATTACTTCTTAAAGTAATCAGCAAGCTTTTTTGCAATATGCCAGAGAAATAGCTTTGAGATATTATCTTCTCGGAAACTCCCAAACTAGCGGTACTTGTTTCCAAAGTTCTTCACTTCCAATATTGTTTATCATTAAAACTTTAAGTTTCTCAATCCTAACCATGTACCCATCTAAAGGTGGCATTCTCGCGGTTGGAATAAACCCGCGACTGCGGGTGAGTCTTTAAAAATAAATAGACTTTTACGATCGAGGATCTCATAGTAGAATACAACAAATAGGTTAATGAAACAGTTCCCCCAAGGGTCTCTGACCGTCACACCATTTAAACAAACATGAGTATATTCTGGGCCTGAGAACCAAAAGTTGCCATTAAAGTGTGGTTATGTGCGGTACATTCTCTTCAAATAGGATGACAATAGGAAGTGTGACAATAGGCAGAGTATTTAGTACATGAGAGCATGGAGTTCAGCCGGGGGAAAGCCAACAGGTTGACAATAAGCGAAGTGTGACATTAAGCTAAAACCACTGTATAGCCATATTTTTTGCCAACACTTCATATGGTGCTAGACACGAAGTCTACAGGCTCGGATTGTGATAGGACACCCGAGGCCTTTCCGAATTTCCTCATAAACTGTGTCACCAAAATCCCAAGGTCTATTTTCCATGACACTATGAAGCAAGCTGATATCTTTAGTCGCGCTCCAAGTGAACCTAAATTTTCTCTGAAATAAATTTAAGTAAATTTTGAAGACTTGTCTCAGTAGACCCTGCTTGGTAAAAAAAAACCTACATTTGTGTTACCTCCACTATTTTTGCTGCATTTAGTACCAGTAGATAGTCTTCCGTTTCATCTCAAACTAATTGACGGAATGAGAAAATTCTAACGTAGCAAATCGAAAACGAATAATAAAAATTAAATCACTACAATTTCAAAAACATTTAAAATTAGCATTCGCACTTTGTTTTTCAAATTTGGTAATAATTAATTTTTGAAAAATTTGAACTTGGTGGGATGAATTCTTTCACTAGTCTATAATCCTATAAGTTTTCCCCGACATATAGAACCACTTCTATATGTCGAAAATTCAGGATTCTAGGATTATAGAGTTCTATAACCCCATAATCATGTCTATAAGTCTATAATCACTAAACTTGGAAGTGCAGTTCTCTATTGCTTTGTAACAATTATTGTAGTTCTAATTTTGAAACAAATTATTCAATCAGGCATTTCGGTAACCTGATATTCCTATTCAACCAAATTCAGATAATGCAAATCGTAAGTATGAACCTAATTAGTTTTACACGACAGGTTAGGTAGCAAAGCTAGTAGTGTAAACGTAACAATGGTTTCCAACTACGTCGAATTTATTTTCTAATAAACTTCAATTTAGTTTATGCTCCATTTTAACCTAATTTTGAATTTGAGTAACTACGAAAAGGTTACAGAGTTATCCAAAGTGTTTTACCCCCTTCAATTCAATTCTCAATTATTTACTTCCGCAAGCTCATTTCGAAAAAGGTTACTTTCACATGGGTAAAAGATTTTGGATAACCCTGTACAACAATCTTTCATAATTCATTAATAAATCCAAGGCTTTCGCTTAGTGAAGGCAAGCTTTCACTGTAAGCGAAAAGCTTTTGACAGTTATATTAAACTGTATAAAGTACAGGGTTTTCCAAACTATTTCACCCAAGTGAAAGCCACGTTCTGCAAAAGATCTTGGCCGGGAGAGTTAATAATTGAAGGGTTCAGTGCAGAAAGAGCAGTTGTTCATTTTTAGTTTTCAAAAAATTCTGTTATCAGTCTTGGACAGTTAAACTTAAGTGTAAATTACCCACTCATTCAAAAAAAAAATTTTTAATTCACAGTAGCGCACTGACAATAGTTTATGGGAGCTTGAGAATGCTAAAAAGTTCACTATACCGCAAGTTTTTGTAAATTTGGTAAATGTAGTCAACTTAGCACAGGAGCTTCAAGTTCACAAGAAGTTTCAAGAACGTATAAAAAAGCAATATTTGTTCTGCGTTTAATCTATATTTTTAAATGGAATTTGTAGAAATTATTTCAAGACTTCAAACATTTACTTGCCGAATCAACGCAATAATTATTCATTAAACCAGAGGAAATTAGAAATTGGATTGTCTTATAGGCGTGATCGGTTTAATTATTTTGAAGGATAGAGTGAATTTTGAATATATTGGTTTGAATTGTACTCCGCTGAGGTGAATGACCTCTTTCTGAATTTGTACTGACACTATATCATGCCATATCACAACCGAGCATAGTATTAAAAATAATTTTAGTCAATTTTGTAATTTCTATTCCTCTTTACATTTCAATCTGGTTTCTAGAATATGCCACATCTCGCGAACTCTCTGACATTGTACGCCAATCGATGGTAAATTTATAATATATTATAAACCTGACATCTATTGTTGGCGGTCAAGTAAACGTCTGCAAAATTTTTGAATCTTATATTGACAAAACAATCAGTTTTGAGCTACCACTGACCATATTTTCCAATATATAGTAAAATTTATTCAGCCACCATCAGAATATCGATCCGCATACACATGATCAATCGTTGGTCCTAGTATTGCGACGCAGTATTGATTAATTAATTACATAATTCACTTAAATTATGAATCCCGAGCTGAAACCGCCTGACAAATGCAAGCAGTATCTTTTAGATTAAATTGAGTAAATTAAAAAAATTTTAAATTAAAATAAAAATTACTCCACAAATTCTCCAATTTCACTAAAACTTTTGTAGTCAGGTTTTATTTTTACTTAGTTGTTCCTCAAGGAAAAGGAATTTTTTGAAAACTTAAAATCAACAAGTGTTCTTTCTGCATTTTAGACCCTTCAATTGAGAATTGAGCGTGCGTAATTTAAAATAATAATTCAACTTCTGCAGTTATAATGTTGACTCACACAAATTTTCAAACCTAAAATATGTTGGGTAAATCTACACCTGACATTTCTTGCTTGCACAGTTGTGTATTGGCTACCATTTACCCGTTCTGAAGAGTTGATGTAAAAGGGGGTAAAAGAGTTTGGATAACTTTGCATAACATAAATAACTGCAATCATTTTTAAACTTACAATTTTACAACAAAAACTAATAGTTTTGAAGTAAAAAAAAATTTTTTTTTTTTTCAATTCTGTATGAATAATTGCACCTACAGATAATGTAGAAACGAATACGGTAGTTTTTTTTTTTTACTTTTTATTGTTATGGTTACTGCGACAGTTAACTACAATATTTAACACTCACACCCCACCTCGTACATGGGCACATCTTCGGGTTAACACCAGACATTTTTGGAACAATTATTGGTACTGTTCTCTGTTCTGCATCACTCTGACTCTGACTCTCATGACTCTGACTCCCATGGTTTTTGGGAGTCAGAGTCATGACTCTATTAAAACATGCGCACATGAGCATATCGGACTTTTTTTTTACTTATTTCTTTTTATCTACTTTTATCACTAAATGTTCCTTGACAACAAGAAACAAAAAAATAAACTTTCATCTGGTCACACCATAACTCGTAACGTTTAAAATTAAAAAAAAATTATTTCATGAATGTCGGTCGACATCCAGACGCAAGGTATGGCAATGGAGGTGCAAACAAAATTTGCTTGCAAATATTATTTCGTTTGTTATTTATATAAATATTTTTAAAATGTTACGAATTATGATAAAAGTGGCTTTTTAAGTTTCTTGTCAAGATAGCTTGACTAAACGTATAAAAAAATTTTTATTTAAGATTACCCGATTTTTCATTTTTATGTCATGTGACTCCGGAGTCGAGAGTCATGTGTCTCACTCTGATTCAGAGTCGACTTGCAAAATTCTAGGAGTCAGAGTCCTGACTCCAAGAGTCGATTCCCAACATTTCTGACTGGTAGTCATGGAGAACACTAGATATTGTTAAAGTGTCGAAAAATTTTATGGAAAAATTGTGTGTATTATGTTGGATGCTTTTGTATTAATACAAAAGCATACAATATAATAGACAATTTTTCCATAAAACTTTTCGACACTTTACCAATATCGATCATTGTTCCAAAAATTCCTGGTGTTAACCAGATGATATGCCCATGTACGCGGTGGGTTGGGTAGTTAACTTTCGCAGTAACCGTATCAAGAAAAAGTAAAAAAAAAAACTACCGTATTCGTTTCTACATTATCTGTACTTGCTCTTACATAAATGATCATTCCCTCTCTCTCGGGATAAATTTAAGTTTCTCGTTCGGACCATAACTAAATATGAATAAAAATTAGAGAAATTTTTGGTATAATTTTCTCAAAATTCAATTGTGAATTTAGTAACTTTTTTTTGATAGAAATTGTTAAAAATTAGTGTTTCACTCACCAATAGTCAAAGAACAGTTCCTCGTGTGCCTGTAGAGTATTTTTTGCGAAGATACCAATCCGATGATCTCCATTTACCATCAACACCTTTGCGTAGCAATTGGGCTTCTTCGCGGAATGATTCGCGAATCGAATTTTGTTCCCCTTCCTTGTCGCATCTATAACTAAGTCTTAAAAAAAAAATTCTGATGATACGCATTCAAACTACTCGTTATGATACTGAATGAGTAACAAGAAAGTGAACTGCAGGATGATTAATCTTTTTTTGCACCCACTTTCTCCAATTTTACCGTAGCTCCTCCCAACCTATTGCTGCTGCTGGCAATAATAGTGTAAAAAAATGTCGTCATGCTTTCTAGGGTGCAAATAAACTTTAATCACACTGTATTTCTTACCATTGTTTAAAGTGAAGAGATAGCTTCCTTTGAGAAGCTTGTCGTAAACAGCCCCTCTTCTCTCCGACTCATCGTGTGATATTAACTCACCACAATACTCATAAATGAATTCCTTCTTGTGAACAGGCTCCTTCAAAAACACTCCCCAACCAGCTACATCCGACGGTCCCATTAGCAAATGCTTTCCTAAAAACACCCACAATTTATTCTTAAACGTTCAAGACGTTTTTCAATTTCTTTTTCGTTTTGTACTTACTGAGTCCTCGCTGAATGTTGATGTTTTTGCAGTTGACTTTTTCGATGTCTCTTTCACTTGCTCCACAAGAATGACACAAGTCAGGGTCACATTCCCGTACTGCTAAGTAACAAGGACACTTCTTCGTATTACACATGCCGATACACCTGCACCCGGGAAATCTATTCTCACCTACACCAAAAATCGAAACTTATTCACTTATTATCAATCTTAAAGTTACTAAGATTCAAATAAAGAATAATAATACATACACTCAGAATCGCAGCGACAAAACTTTTCACAGAAATTGTGGTCTTCGATGCAGAAACAATTCGTGTCACAAGGCATACCTGGATGATAACAAGGTACAAAAGTGTTGACATTTTCAGTTAGTCCATTCCATCTTCGATGAATTTTCCGCAAGCCTTCATTCCAAGTACGCCTCTTCAGTTTGCTCAAAGATTTTTTATTCCCCGAAGATTGGTTCTGCGACTCTAGTAGTGCATTGGACAATTTTCCTTTAGCAAAAAGGTACACCTAAAAATCACATTATGATCAATAAGTAAAAGAGACGAAGAGTTTAGGTTGATTTCTTGGTTTTATTCTTACCTCATGACAAGTTTTTGTCATCAACATCTCTGCGATAACACAATAGTTGTCCAAATATACTGGATAGAGCACTTGAAGCAAATTTTGTTCAGATGCAGACCAGTCTATGAGACTACTATGTTCGTTTTTTAAAATATAATCTCCCTCCTCAAGGGTGTTCGCTAAGGCATAGGTCTTCGAGTGTTCTTCTCGGTTTTTTTTAATTTGTCCGCCGGCTGTACTATTAACCAAATTCAACTGTTTCAAATGTGCAGTGCCCTGACAAAATAAATTAACTAATTGATTAAGACTAATAAAAATATTTTTCTCCTGGAATAGTTCCTAATTGCAAGTTGACAAACCAAATTTTTGAAACAATGAGGTCCACACATTTCAGTTGACACAAACCCCTTCTTCCTTTTGTCAATTGTTGGTCCAATATGTTCCTCTGTCAGAGGCAGATGGGATTCAGTTTTGTCAAATTGAGATTATAAACAATAGGTGGAGGAAGGAAACATACTATGAATGAAGCAGTCATACTTGAAGCAACGGCGGCAGAACAAAGAAGCATAAGAATTCAATATATCTTCTCTTCTTGTTGAGATTGCATTTGGTTCATTAATGTCCGGTAGATAATCAGACCCTTTTGAACGGAATGATGGATTGATTTTTTGATAAGCTTTGATAAACCTAAGTACCAAGTCGACAGTAAAAACTTAAAAATAAGTAATTAGAATAAACTCACTCCTCCTTAATTTTAAAATCAGATCGTTCATCAAAAAAGTATTCTGATATAGCCTTGAACACATGTGAAGATGGTAGCCTGAACGAAGATGTTATGCTTTCAGAAGCATACGATGTACCTGCGCAAGTAATTTCCCGCCCAGGCGGCTTCTTAACATCCTTTCCACACACTTCTTCAATTCTAGACATAGCCATAACTAAGTCTACAAAAATTTCATGATCAAACTTGGCGTTATCTTTAACTCCATGCATTTCCCCATCATAGCTGTCGATCAACTCATTCACAAAATTCGCATCTTTGACGTCCGTGTAGGGGATGTGAGTCAATTCAGTCTCATCTTCGACCAAAAAATTCTGCTGGATAGGTGCCCAATTGGTCCTAAAAATTCAACAGATTTCAAGAAATCGATCATAACTGTAAGTTACTTGCTTACACAATACAGTAAACCTCGGATAAGTCGAATCCTAACATACATTAGCAACTTACAATTACTCCGCAACTTACATCAGCGGAGTTGCCTTTAGTGGATAGATTACTCGAATCGGACAAGTCTCAACTGAAACTTTAGAACAAGCATATTGTGTAAGTTTAATCGTTGCTCTTTTTTTTCTGTTCGACTTTCCCTGCAACTCCGAAGTTTCGGTGTAACAACCCCAAATTACGTTCTCACGAGGCTTCCTATCTTTCTCTAAAAAAAAATTGACAGAACAAAACATAATTAACCCGATTCATTGCCCGGCCGTCGATAGTTTTAGGTCATTGATTTCGTTGAAAACATTGTAATACTTGAAAAAAAATGCATTAATATTAAAAGTTTTTGAAAAATACATGTCGCTAATGGAAATAAAAAGTTGGATGCTGTAATACTAAGGCAGAGTTTTATCTTGTTTCACCAGTTCTTTCCATCAATAGTCGAAAAACCTTATCTTGTAACACATGATAGCATAGAGGACGCCATATGCCATATATGAAGTACCAAATATAGCGCCCCGACGCTACCCATAATGGCGCCCAGTGCTTCATATTTGGTGCCGTTTTTGGGACGCTGTATATGACGACCTGTGCGGGACACTATAGTAGTTTGTGACAACTTGTTCCAAATTACAACTGTCCCTGGTGCGCTGCCTTTGTAATTCTCCTCACATAAACAGTACCAGTGCAGTGATGTGTTGACTACTAACCTATACGATTTACGACTTTGCGATTATGTCTCCATGCTGCTATCACCTCTGTCTTCCTTCGAAATTTCGTAAGATTATAAATATTAATGTACTCTCTTCGTATCTGTTCCTTTAGTTCCGGTTTCCACATCTTGCCTTAAAATTTTTTTTTTTAATTAATCAAAGTCAAAACTAAAATCGAGTCACTTTTCTAACAAAAATTAACATCGGTACCAAACAGAGTTCGGCTTATGACCTTGGGCTCTACTCAAGCCCTGGCTCTTAAGAAAAAATTATTTTCGCTTTGCTCTAGCTCTGCTCTTGCTCTAGCTTTTTTTTAAATTTCACTGAGGGCTATGCTCGGCCTTTTTTGTACTCTGCTGAACAGTAACTGCTCAGACTCGGACTCTTTTGATAATTCTTTCTCGGAGTTTTTTCGAAATTTTCACTAAAAACTCTTCTCGGGGTCTTTTGGAGATGTTTCCTTAAACTTTTCTGAAAATGCTCCTTTGGGCTCTGCTCCTTTGTAAATAATCCCTTGGGCTCTGTTCGGGCTCGGACTCTTCTAAAAATGACCGTTGGGCTCCGGTCGGGCTATTTTAAAAAATGCTCCATTAAGCTCAGCTCAGGCTCGAAATCTTTTGAATATAGTACCTTGGGCTCTTTTAAAAATCATCCTTTCAATCTAACTAAGATTGCTCCCATGACCGCTTTCCCCCTACCCAAATTTTCCATATTGAGATATTCAAACAAAAGCCCGAGCCCAGAAAAAGGAGTTCAAACCGCCGACTTTTGGTCAAAGTCAAAGTGGATTTCCAAAATGAATGAATAATCAATCAAATCACATCGAGCGAAAACAGCAAGCGGCTTTTTTCTCATTGCATTGTTGTTCTTTGTCAATAAAAAGAAGGATGAACTACACTAATTCCTCGCGTACAATCCTCTCTTGCATGTTACTTAGCAGATTTTAGCATGAAAAAATCAATACCATACCCCGCACTTCACATAGACATCACATTCAAACTCAACATAATACTGCCCATCGAACTTGTTCAAGAAATGTTTTCAACATGTAACAACTTAGACCTTGATTACTGTGTGAATTAAACAAAAACAAAAGCACTACACTGAGGACTCTAAGATTAAGTTACAGACATGATAAATCATCACATTCACTCCAGGACTGTTTGCAAAGACATGAATGCTAACTGTTCTCAAAGACCACAAAAAAAATTACTTTTTTGTCACAAAGTTGAGTGGTGAAAAGTATTAAACGCTCAGAGTATTGAACCCTTAGTTACGGCTATTAAGATAGAGGAGCCAAATTGTTTGTTGACTTGTTTGTTTGGAGAAAGTGGAATTTGGAAGTCTGAGTTAGACTTTCGGTTGAGAAATCAATTCTATCAATAGTAAATGGTTTTAATTATATTATTCTCATTGTATCCCTTGTAATTGTAAGTTATATATATTTTTTCAAAGTTTCAAATATAGTATAATTAGGTGATTTAGTCGTGCCAATTCAGTGTAAATTTTACGGTTGTTTTTTTTGAAAAGGATTCAGACAGATCTCAGCACCAGTACATAGTTAATTACATATTAAAATAAAAGTAAAAGTTGAATACCATATAAAACAACTTCACTATAGATTTTCAGCAAAGGGAATGTTAACTCTCACTGAAATCAATTTATTGGAGAAACGGTAGACTGGAATCCAAATAAATCCTCTTGTTAAGGATTAAAGTGAAATAAATGAGAATTTAAAAAAATTAAGTGAAAGTGGAAATCACCTTAGTTGCAAAACTAAAAAAAATTTTTTTTGCTCCTCTATCTTAATAGCCGTAACTAAGGGTTTAATACTCTGAGATTAAAAGTGTATCAATTGGTTATTGGGAAACTATACTCTACGATGATTTGATGTATAGTTACGAATGACGACGAGGAGTGTAATTAACGAAACTTTTTCTAACGCTCGATGGTTGTAATAAACTTAAAGTTAATCAACCCGAGTGTAAACACAGCAGTGCACCTTGGCCAGGTGTTTACATTAGTGGTAAACGCTTAGCGTTAAATATTCTATATTGTCTCTGACGCATCAGGATAAACGGATAACTGGCAACCTAGAAGTAAAGTTAACATCGAATATTTGAAACCACCGTAGACAATCGTTCTGGGGCTCACCATACTTTTAAGGATATGATAAGCTTGTACAAAAAAAGGGGCGAATACTCTAACAGACATCATTTTTATAATACATATGACCCAACCAGGACCTTGAAAATCGCAATCGGCAAAAAGACATCATATAACCCGCGGATAATAGTGTAGGCAATAGGGTATTTAAAATTATCACCCTCTATCGGAAAAAGTAGAACAAATAAAAATAGACAACAGAGGGCGAAATTTTGGCATTTTATTTTCAACTTCTCATTCAACATGGTGGTAGAGGTAACGAATAAAATGGAAGCCGCTCGTTCTTCAAGGTTGAATGAAATTGACAAATTTTTACTGTTGAAATTGACAATTTTTTTTTGGCTCAATTTTTAATCCTGAAAGGAAATAATTAAATTTCAAATTTCATAGATTATTCGTTAATTCCTATCCTTGTGTAAAGTGAGGAAACTAATTTCTAATTTGTTGCGAAATGGAGCAAATAATACGGTAAAGTCATCATGAGCTCAAGGCCGTTTGAGATTGAATAAGATTAGATTGGTGAGGTGTGTAAAAACTAGAATAGGGTATTTGGTTCTGGTAGAAGACAATAGTAGATCAGTCGAGATAAGAATTGGGAAGAGAATTCTCTATTCTGTCACTTTGTAGATTAAAGGTGAGGAAGCAGGGGTTGGTTGGAAATGGGATGATCGAAGGTACGAAACAATTCTTAGAATCAATGCTTCAAGCTCAAACTAACCCTAATATCACCAAGAAAAAAATACAAAAATAATAATATAAAGAATAAGGACCCACAGGATTGTAAATTATACACACTATCATTTTCAATTGATAAGTATTATCGGTACCACACTTGTCACCATGTTATTATAACATCTTGAACATATACAAAAAATGAGAGTCAATGATCTTACCTGTCAGCTCATATACAGTACTAAGAACCAAAAATAAAAAAAAACCTGACCACTTGCACCAACTCAACTCCCGCCAAAAACCACTTCTTCTCGACATTTAAATTTTAGCAGGAATTGAGTTGGTGAAAGTGCTCAAGGTTTTTCAATTTTAGGTTCTTACAGACTCAACTTATAAGATTTGTCCATTGAAATAGAATCAATTGGTTTCAGTAGGCGGATGTGGATATGAACCTTTCGTAGAATCCACTGATGGGAATGCCCAGGGTCATTTTAGAAACAGTCCTCAAGGATCCTGGGGATATCATCACCTTATTAAGCTCAGTGTCAACAAAACTCCATGTAATACACTCTTGTCATGAAAAATTACGGGCAAATAAGTGAATTTTTAGAATTATGAATAATCAACGATACATGGACTCTCACGATAACCCAACAAACAGGTGTCACGTCAGCTGTTTAGATATATAGAATATTTGTACATGTAAGCTCCAAAACCATCAGCACCATTATAAGCTGTTTAGGAGCGGGAATTAAAGTGTCAAATGCAAGTACATGATGATTAATCTTTTTTTGCACCCACTTTCTCCAATTTTACTGTAGCTCCTCCCAACCTATACTATTGGTGGCAATAGAGTGTGAAAAAATGACATCATGCTTTCTAGGATGTAAAAAACAACTTTAACCACCCTGTACAATTCTGAATTTTTCATTATAACAATTGATTTTTTTTGGCGGTCGCGCCATGCAGACAATTTAGACTCTAGAGTATTCGTACGTTGCTCGAATCTGATATCTAGGTTAAAACAGTTTTTCAATTTTTTTTTTAACCCAAGGATACCGATACTGTGCAAGGATATTGTACATAATAACATATTTACTGTTTAATAACATATTTTTTTTTAATATAACAGTATATAGTGTCATAACTTAAAAGTAATTGGTGTGTGAATTTAATATACCATGTGATACTTTTAGCATTATTGTGTATAATAAAGAATAATAGAATATACAGGGTGAATTATGTTTGACACCTCAGGGTAATTTAAATATTCAATTCTTCTGATAAATTAGATTCGAATGAATTTTATATACTCAAATCTGATTGGGTGATGAGTGAAAGATTTGACTTTTTAAATATTCATGGGGTATCGATCTTAAGACATACTGTTAATATCAGTATGTCTCACAATTTTTCAACCCTGTCGTCGTTGATTTGATGGGGGTTTGTATAAAAAAAAAGGTATATTCATCATCCATAGAGCTTCTCGGTATATTCCATTGTTGCAAAAAAAACGGTATGCGTTGGAGAGTAAAAGTGGTCAATTGTTGCTCTTCTCACTTATATAGCATTTGCATGGGGATTTTATTATTACACTGGGATCTTCTTTCTTTGGAGAGATTTTCTAATCTTTACAATACCACTTTCAGTTCAGTTCTGTTTATGTAGATTTACAAGACGGTTGGTTGTTTGTGACAGTGCCTGTACTCGACGCCCTGAGTATTGTTACAAACGATTAGCATTGTTGTTAACTCAAATTAAAAAACTTTGATCAAAAAATTAGATTATTTTTTTTAGAGATAAGAATCAAACCGTAGGATACCACGCTTTCAAATTCAAACAATTAATTTACAACTAACCACGACTTTTTGGTGTTTACAACAATCAAAAATGTGAAAGGATTGTAGGGCAAGTATTTTGTGGTTTGAGGAATTGACTCTTCAATTACTGGACTTGAGATTATAAATATATAACGGTATAGAAATTAATTTTTTCTATTACCGGTGTCAGTGAAGTAGTGAAGTAGTTTTCAAAGTGCCAAAATTCAAAAGTCAATTTCTTGATCTCCAGCCTTACGGATTATGATATTAATATGTCGAATTTTAAAATCAGTGTTAGAACAGGTGAGACATATATAAAAAATTTTACAAAGATTTAGTATTAATTTTGTGTGGAAATTTATACTAATAATATGTATAATCCTAAGTACCGGCTTTATATTCTTTAATGAAAGTGAACATTGAAAGCTTTTTAAGATGATGAAGATGATGCTTTTGTAACTAGAATAAAAAAGAAATCATAATATCAATTTTGACTCTAACTTAAGGAAGAGTGACAGGTAGATAGACAATACACCTGAATGTTGTTTTTTTTTGTTGTGGTAGATTAATGAACGGAAATTGGATTGAATAGGGTCTAAAAGACATAATTAGGGCAAATATGAAGTCTATTATTTTACTATTATTTTGCCTGAGAAAATTTAAGACCCCTTCCTGTCATAGAATAGAATTTTTTATTTATTTACACACACTATCATCCCCTTCTATCTTCTTCCCAAGTGAAAGTGTATACAAAAGATTAAACGACCTGTATGATCTTTAACCCTTTGACATTCAATTTCACATTTTTATACAATTTTACCATAATTTATAGCTCCCAACGGGTATTTTTTTTTTAATTTTGATATATATGATTAGAATTTTTATTACCTTATATTTATTTTTATTAAACCACGCCCTCTAATACTTACAATACACACCAAGATCCCAACAGTTAAAAAAAATTGTTTTTATAAAAGTTTCTAAAGTTTCGTAACTTTTATTTGTATTTAAAAAATATATGGGCTAAAACTGGATCAAAGAATCATGTGCGAAAACCAAATTTGCTTAGGTAGATGTATGGGGTTTAAGTAGACTAAATAGGTAATTTTCGCACAGTTTTTATGCTTTTCGGTTTCGCAAAATGAAAAAAAAAAAAGTTGTACCCAAGGGGATTGTTATTAGAATACTGGTACAACCTTTTGCATTATGATTTTGAATTGATATTTGATGAGTTGGCAGACTTAAGTCACCTGGAAANGAAAAATGAAAAAAAAAAAGTTGTACCAAAGGGGATTGTTATTAGAATACTGGTACAACCTTTTGCATTATGATTTTGAATTGATATTTGATGAGTTGGCAGNGCAAAATGAAAAAAAAAAAAGTTGTACCCAAGGGGATTGTTATTAGAATACTGGTACAACCTTTTGCATTATGATTTTGAATTGATATTTGATGAGTTGGCAGACTTAAGTCACCTGGAAAAAGTTCTCATAGTGAAAAACCCAGACGGAATTTTTTTGCAGGACTTAATACTTCCTCTGTGGTTATTCTTGCAATAATATAACAATAGAATTGGCAAAAAAAAAACAAGGTGAAGCATAAGTGTAACCCTTTCCTTTTGTTCAAAATTGGATATGGTTTTTAAGACTATTTCCTCTCCGTCGTCGTATCCTCACAATCTCCTTCACATTTCGTGGGCGTGGTTCTTTAAAAAAATTTTTTACAACAATAGATAGTTCTAAAATTCTTTGTTTCTTATAAACTCTCGGGTCCATCACCTTTAGGTTTCTTGATGTCTTTTGAAAACCAGAAGATCCCAAGGATCATAGTTTTATACAATACATTTTTCATAAAAATGAATTTTTTAGCAATAAAAAGTGCAACCCTTGGATGTTATACTCGGTATAGTTGATTCGCTTAAGCTAAGAAAAATAAATATGTTGGGAACATATTATTCTGTAGAGTCCATTGTATTCTTAATCAGATAACAACAAACTTTTGAAGATATAAGAAACAAAGGGACATCAGTGAGGAGCAAGGCAATCAATTCTTTTGAGTCATTTGCTTATGCCCTTTAGCATTTTGCAATTTTCAAATGAAGATTCATAGTATACATTGGACAAAACCAGTTAGTAGCCTCCAGAGAATGAATTGGCACATCTCTCTACAATTTTTGCAAAGAAAAAAAAATAACATTTTATGTTGGGATCATTGTCTCGATTGCGATTCGATGTGTCATATTCTAATATGAATTTACAATAAGAGGGATCCAATGCGATAATAAGCGACAAAAATCACTCTGCGACAAAAGATAGCGTGATGGAATCACAAAGTGTCTAATGTTTTTAAATTTTGTAGTTAATTTTGCATTCGTGTACACTAAAATGCTTATAACATGCAACGAAATGCTTAGTGTACTATTTTTATTTATAATGATATGACAAGAGGATACCGTTTCCAAGAGTCACGCACTCTTAATAAGGTCACTGTGTAAAATGCATAACCTAATAATTTGTAGTTTTATAGATTTTGTAAAAAATTTTTTTTTTTTTTTCAAAAAAATTTTTTTATGGTTGACAACTGTAAACTTACTCCAGCAGGAGGAGAGTTAATTTTATCCAGAATGTAATTCAAATAGATAGTGGCGCGTGTCCTTAGTTTTTGTCGTCTTGTCAATTGCATCAACTTGAATTTTTAAAACAATAAACGACATTCTAAAAAGTGTAAAATTAATGACGAAAGACGGAAGGTGAACTGGGACTGGGTGACCTTGTCAAAAATCAAGCCAAAGGTAAAGAAGAATAAAAAAATACGGACGTTACAATGCAATTTACATAAAGTGAACAGTTAGCTTCTTATTAAAATGGGAAGCACATCGACTATACTATTAGTAAGTGGTGAAATTAATTTTTGAAGATTATTATTATTTGAGAGAAGAGCCATGACAAAAATTGACAGATTTTACGATGAGGTGAATGATGGAAGATAAGGCACTAGCAATTTTGAAATTTGGCACTTTCAACACTAGAATTGTGTACTTCATGTAAATGAATACAAAATTGCTAATTAATTTTTAGTTGATTTTGAAGAAATTTGTTTTTTTACCATACAAGTTCAACTTGATTAATTTAATTCCTTTAAGTTTCTAATGACCTCTTATCTTTTGCTAAATTGCAGAAATTTTGATCCACCTTTTTTACCAATGCAAAATAAAATAAAGCAGTACGTAATCAAAAAAATTAGGTTTAGGCTAGGGATAAAATTAGGGCAAACTTAAATTAACAAAGATTCTAATAATTTTATTTTGTATATGAGTCCATAGTAAGACAAATGAGAGCAAGGAAACTTTCCATTTCATTTGGCCTTTTGCCTACTATGTCCAAGGGGTTGTCACCATTTGCTAAATTTTTCAATTTGACGTATTGCAGAAACCACACGTATGGTTCATAATGCATCTTCGATTTGAAAGTGTTTACAAAAAAAAAGACTTTAGAAGTGCGTGGGTGGGTGTGGTCGTCTGAGTTCTTAACTCGACTTTGTTAAGTTCTTAAGTTCCTAATCATCTAATGACAGTGACAGAATCTTAATTCTTGAGAGCACCTTAGAATGACTCAAAGGCAAAATCTAGAAAAATTAAACAATGAAATGAATTAAGGAGTAGTGTAGTTTAAATTATTAACTCTCAATAATGCATTTTTACCTCTTGCTCCCTACTTACCTTAATATCTTTATGTTTTTTATGCTAATGTTACTACTTATGACAATTTAATTAACAGGTGTATCGTAGTTTTGCTCAATATGTTGGGTAATCTTGCTTTTGTGAGCTAAGGAAATGGTTATTAGTAATTTGTGAATTTGATTATGATGAGGCGCCGTGAAGTCCCTAGCGGCGCCGTCTCGCAAAAAAAAGACAAAATGTAAGTTTTGTCGTAAATTACGACAATTACGAATTACGACTTGTGAATTGTGACTTTGGTTTTTGTTATTATTGAGTTAGTTAACCTTGATTATTATTTTAATAATAAAATATTAAATGTACCATACCGAATTTGTAATTTTTTCAGGTCGGAAAGACCCTGGAGGAGTGTCCTTTGAAAGAATTTGGAGAGAAAGTACATCATTCTTCCTATTCCTAGTCATCACATTCCTTGGGATCACCGTAACCAGTGTAAGCTTTTAGTCTGACATATGACCTTCATAATTTACTTTCGTCCCTCATCAATTTAGCCTCTATTTAATTTATAAGCTCTGCAATTTATTGAATACCTGAAGGCAGTATTAAGGAAAATTGCTTTTAACACTTTAGATTAGAATGAAGACTGGTAAGTATAGGCACTTCAAATAAAAAGCCTCACCTTTTTTTCCAGTTTTTATCCACTTAATATTTGATTAATGTAGTATTATTTTCTTCCTGATGAAGGATGAGTAATAATTAATTAATTAAATACTAATATGGTTTTTATTCAATATTTGACAATTAACTAATCAATCACCTTTTATTTTCATTCTGTCAATTGGAAATTTTTTAGCTAATACACCGTTGTAAACGGACGTAAATATGTGTTGCAGTTGCAGTGTTTTGCCGTCAAGTTGACAAAATGTTGCTCCCATGTGATGTGACCCTATGAGAGGTCAGATTTTAAAACACTTGAAGTTTTTGGTGTAATTTAAGGAAACGTTTATCCTTCACGGATTTCGATGAATGATACCTCAATCGATCAGAAATTTCAGATAAATTACGAATCTGAGAATAATATAAAATGTTGGCGATCAAGTAAAAAAATTTTGAAATTTTTCTAAAACTTTGTTTTAATCCACTATTACTTACTCCGTTTATGTCAGGAAAGGTGTCACATGGAAGTAGTGCCAACATAATTTTGTTTTTGATCTCCTCCTTTTTGAAAGTGACTAAATCTTAAATTAGACTGATGTTGTATAAATTCGATGGTTGTAAAATTGTAGTATAGTGGAAATGTTCTGATTTGGATGATTCTTTTAAATTAATTATAAGTTCTATAAGATCACGAATAATTAAAAAAAAAATTTTTTTTTTTTGAACGGAAATGAATACAGAAAAAGTTATGAATTTTTTAATATTATGGAAATATTGTTGAAAANTTTTTTTTTTTTGAACGGAAATGAATACAGAAAAAGTTATGAATTTTTTAATATTATGGAAATATTGTTGAAAAGCTTTAGGATTTTGGTGTTATTAGGTTTTTCGGTGTTATTTGGATGTTAAGTTGTTAGGTTGTAAAGCTAGTTTTTCTGAAATANTTTGGTGTTATTAGGTTTTTCGGTGTTATTTGGATGTTAAGTTGTTAGGTTGTAAAGCTAGTTTTTCTGAAATAACTTCGATTTATGACAAGTGATTGAATTTTTACACAATTTTCAAAAATGCATAAATTTTTTTGTATTCATTTCTGGTCAAAGTTTTTTTTTTTCAATATTCGTGATCCGGGACCTCATATTAGCCTAACATCAAGAACGTTTCCACTAGACTGCAATTTTTCCTCGACGACGGTTCTTGACCGAGGCAGGTAATTCTTAATATTTTTTTTTTCTAAGTTCCTCAAATGCAATTTACATCGCCACTAAAATAAAATTATAATAAAATTTACATAAAGTTACAAGAACATTTCTTTGAAAAAAAAAACTAACAAATTTCTTTTTCCTCACTAATTTGCAATGTTTTTATCAAAAAATTTTACTTGATCGTCAACAATAGATGTTGGATTCGTATCGTAATGTACGTGAAATTTTTTATCGAGTGAGGTATAACTTTTCAAAATTTGTAAGGGGTACCTTTCCTTTAATTTATTGTCGAAGTTGGGTGATTATTAGGTAATATCAATCTCCAATAACCCTCCTTGTGTTAAGAGACATTTGGAAATATAGGGATGCAAATACATACGATATAATTATGATAGATTTTTTAGCAAAACCTCACCAAAAGTATGTAATATATTTTGGAGGATTTAGCACTGTTTACGATGATGAAAACATTGTAGAAACAATTGTCATAAACGTACTATTTGATATTAAAGATTTTGATGAACCTAAGCCCGGTATTATAACATATCAATGGGGTTATTTTCTTTCAAAAAAGCCACAACTTTATAGTTTTATTGCATGTGATCCGAGTCGGGAATATTTCAATTATGAATTGTATATACGACCATTTAATTGAGAAGTTTGGATAAGTATATTTTTGGTAACATCTCTAATACTCCTATTCTTGACGATTAATGGATTTTCTGTTACGATTAGAAATTAGGGATTAGATTCTTTGATTAGGCTGATTAAAATTAAGGGCTGAGGATTACACTGTTTTCCAGACTGGATTAAGTCATTATTAAGTTTCTACGTTAATTCTATAGATTAGGGATTAATTAATCTGGATTAATTTCGTGTTTAGGGTTTTAAAAATAAGTATTCTACTACAGCAAAACCTCTCATTCGGAAACTAAATCTCTCCACCCCGTCTCACCTCACATGGCGGTTACCGTAAACATTCAAATAATGTGGATGACAAATTTGTATAAACAATTTGTGAATTATGTGAAATATGTGAAACTTTACGGTACCTGGATGGAAGGAGGGGTGGAGCGAATTTTATTCAGCCAGTGAGAGCTGGTTTCCGAATGAGAGGTTTTGCTGTTATATGATTCTTGAATTGTAAATAAAAATTTTATTTTATTTTTCACCGTAAATTCAACATTTTGATGATACAGCAGTTGTATTGTAATATTCACATTGAAACCATGTAAGAATCCATAATTATAGGGATCAGTTTGTTTCATTTTAATTATATCATAGCATTTTGTACATTTCAATGGTTTGTTCATTTGGATTAAGTAATTTATTAATTTCTACTCAATTACTTATACTTATTTGCATTGCCAGTGTTTTAAAAAACCAAAAACTAACTTTAAGAACTACCAACGTATCCACAACAAAAATTTTTTTCGATATTAAGTTAAGTCCATCGTGAAAACACGCGTTCAGCCGGAGCTGGTGAGGATAGCGAAGTATACAATTTTGAAAATATTTTTGGAATTGTTGGGTAGCATCCTTTGAAGAATTTTGAAAATATTTCAGATATTCAAAATTGGTCTACTTGAGTACTGAGAATTCTGAATAAACACTTCAAATTCAATAAATTGAACACCCTTAGAAAGAATGTTACATACAACTGTCGTTTTAGCACAACCACGGACTACTGAACAATTTTAGCCTGCAATATAAATTCTGNTCCTTTGAAGAATTTTGAAAATATTTCAGATATTCAAAATTGGTCTACTTGAGTACTGAGAATTCTGAATAAACTCTTCAAATTCAATAAATTGAACACCCTTAGAAAGAAATGTTACATACAACTGTCGTTTTAGCACAACCACGGACTACTGAACAATTTTAGCCTGCAATATAAATTCTGTCCACATTTCTTGCAGATTTTGTGCATATCCGCCAAAGTCTAACAAGTGGATGTGAACTGACGACAGTGAAAACAGCTTTCTTCTACCAAATAGGGTGAAATTGATAAATAGGCTCAAAACTCCGATTTAATGTATTGCGAACTATTTTTTTTCAGGGCTCAACATTTTAACCCAGGTTGGATTAATATTTTAATCCTACTTGGATTAATCTGAAAGTATGGATTAGAAATTGTTGTGGATTAGAATTTCTAATCCACTTCCATTTGGTTAAGGATTATGGATTATATTTTCGCACCAAACTTAGCGAGATTTCGTATTACGGATTAGTAATCCCTAATCTGGATTACTAATCCGTTAATTCCTAATCTGGATTATTCCAACTCTGTTTATTATTGACAGAACGCTTCAAACCACATGAGTCCATGATGAATCGTTTGCGAGAAATAACTCAAATATTAATATTGACCTTTGCTCGGGTCACAAAGTTGATCAATCTATCTAAATCTTTGAACTTGTTCTCTAGAGTATTGTAGTTAAACTCCCCATGTCAATTCCGTCTACCGTTGTTCCCGACGTAATCATGAGACGGTTGACAGTTGACGGACTGACAAAATAAATCCATAAATGTGCTTTGCAAGTTGCAAAGCACAACAAACGAAAGTTTTTTTTTTATTCAGAAAGAATAATGAAATACAGTGTGTTTCAATAATGGCGTGTTCAAAAAAAAAATTTTTTTTTAATTCAAATTCAACTAATCAAATTTAAATCAAATTTGAATATTTGAACTTTGAACACCTTTGTTAACAGATTAAGACTGAAAGCGTAAGACTGAAGGATGGAGAAGTATTTCTTCTGAACTTAGAAAATGGTTATTTCGCTTGTCAAGTGAATGCGTCCACGGATGTTCTCAAAGTTTTCAAACTCTCGAAACTTTGCAACGGTGTGCCGCAGTGTTTTCGAGCCTCAGACGAGCTTCATCGACAACTCAAGTGCACAGGTAATCATTAATCATTATATTCAATTGGAATCACTTTTCAATACATAAACGAGCTTTCCTTTGAACTCATAAGCTTTATCGACAAACCTGATCAACCCATTTCGATAAAAATCTAACTCGATTTACATTCTAGTAAGTTATCAAGAGTTATTGGTATGTGTGAGTTATTGGTAACCTGTCGTTATCATAAAATCCTATCACTTCCTTTGTTGCTGACTTCATTCTGTTGCACCAACCGAATGATCAACTAACGATTATTATTTTTTTGTCTATCTTTCTTGTCTTGGTTTGATATCATTGAACCTTGAGTCCATTTAAGGCAACTCCTTCCTTAGTTTTTCTAACTGTAACCTCAGGATGAACACCCACGCGAACTCTGAACCTTCTAATTAAATTTCAATTCTGATTTCCCACAGATGACTGTTTGGCGGCGACGGGAAAAAAGTGTCAGAATGGAGCTTGCCTTGAGCATCAATGCCACTGTGATGACGGATATGGAGCTAAGGGGTGTGAGCTAAGGGACGTCAACGAATGCTCTCTAGGCGTTTGTGATGTATTTGCACAATGTACTAACACCATTGGTAGTTTCAAGTGTACATGTAATGAAGGATACACAGGAGACGGACTCCAATGTACAGGTTAGGAATCTAAATTTTGCTCATGATGTAATGAATAATATAAGATCCAGTGTCCAGTCCATACAGTCAATTGAGGTCATCAACTTATTTTAGAGATGATATAAAAGAAAAACCGGATACAGACTCAAAATCCTGAGAATTCTTTCATCACCCTATTAGTTTTGAATTTATTATAAATTGTGATATGAGTGGGCCGAAGGTGTTCTACCTCATCTGACGACGACACTGTGATGGTGGTGGACATGACTCTTTGGAAAGTTCTTTATTCCTTCTGCCCACATCCATCACTATTTCTCAAGAAACAAAATGTAGATATTAGAATTTCTCTTTTCCATATAAGTCCCGTTGAGTTTAGTACTTGGGAAGAATCAACAAGCCCTCAACGTTCGAGAGCTAACGAATTGATCTCAATTAGTTGCTCAAGAACAAAAAAAAAAAAAGAATTTGGCCAACAGTATGTTACGAAATGTTACTATTGTTTAGTACGTATCTATATAAACCTATAGAAATATGACAGAGATACAGAGGTCAGACTTGACCTGAGGAGAATCACACCTAAATTAATTTGGTAATAATCTAAATCCTTATTAGGGTTATTTTCTAAATTGATTTTCGATAAAAAATGATGCATGAGTTTACCGTAAAAGGTGGGAATTTTACACAAAAAAAAATATAAAAGACATGAATACCCTGAATACATGCAATAATAAAATTAAAATTATTTATAATGTCTGAACTTGGAGAGTGGAGGGAGGGTACTTATAAACTGAATGATAAAATTGTCGCCAATTATAATTATATACACGATTAGACCTTAGATGCACTGACTTCAAAAAAAAATTTTTTTTTTTGACTTAAGTGATTGCGAAATTGTATAAGTTTAGTGAAGAGCCTCATTAATTTTCTTTCATTTAATAATTTCTGGCCTAACATTATCATTCTATGTCATCTTGATTAATATGTCTAATTAGCTTTGTCTCTATTTTAATATTTTGTAGATATTGACGAATGTCTCAACCCTCAAATTCGTGCCAAATGTGGTCAGAATTCTGAATGTTGTAATCTCCCTGGTCATTATGCTTGCAAGTGTCTTTCTGGGTATGAAGGATTTCCTGATTCGTCAGGCTGTTATGGTGAGTTATTATAAAAATTTAATTTTGGCGCGTATGTCAATTCTAATTTGTACTTTCGAATTTTTATTTGAAACTGGATCAATAGATGATTAATCGATTATTGTAAAATTCTATGATGATTATGTCATTTGTTCTCTGATTGGTTAGATGTGGATGAATGTAAGTTGAAGGACTCTTGTGGGCGAAATGCATTGTGTCGAAACTCAGTGGGGAACTACTCGTGCCATTGTCCGGAAGGTTTTGATGGAAATCCTTATCAATTGGTAAGAATCCGCACAGTTTATTATATTAATCCGATGCGGTTATGACAAATGATTTAAAATTGCATGACTCTACTGGAAAAAAAATGCATTTGAAGGTGTTTTTAGCAGAACTCTATACGTCGGAGGAGGTATGGAAAATACAATGGAAGAGTGTGTAATTTGCATAGAATTTTGGCAGTTGGTGGTGAGAACAAGTCTCGAGAGTTTGACATATAAGGACAATGGTCACCAGGATTCGACCAGTTTGGTCCCATACTATCCATTTAATCTCGAGTCGGATCTACGATTTTGATTTTTCTTATTAGTAGCTTAAATATATTACGAAGAGAAGGTCAGTGCCGTCATTTCAAATTCAATGTGGGTAAATTGGACGTAAAATTTTTTTTTTTTTTTTTTTTTTTTTTTTGCAAAAGATCATTTATGGCTATATAGTAATTGGTCCAAGACCCTCGTCTTAAATAACATGAGACGGGAAACTAATTGGAAATGTTGATTTGCGGGACCCAAATGCAAAATAGGCGTGGCTAGGAATTTCTATACAGGCATTTGCAATTTCTACCTTTATTGGTTTAATATTATTGCCAAAATTGATAGCACGAGCTAGAAACAACTGATTTGCATAAACTAATTAGGATGGAAATTATAGCTTGCTGATACTTATTGCATACAAGATAAATGATTGACCATTATCTTTTTTTTTAGTGTGCAAAAACGTTACCGAATAAATGCAACGCGAGGCCAGGTTGTGGACCAGGGTCGCGCTGTGTGAGTGTACGAGGTGGCGGTCATCAATGCGAATGTCTACCAGGATATGAACTCAATGCAGATGGATCAACCTGTGTTGATATTGACGAATGTCGAAGGGATACCAGTCAAGTTTGTGGGGTCAATGCCAAATGCGTCAATTCGCCTGGAAAATATGCCTGTGAATGTCTTCCTTCCTATGAAGGAGACCCTTACAAATCCTGTTTTCCGACTGATAGAAGTATGATTTTATAGTTTAATTTATCAACAAATTGTTTTCAATTCAATGCGGAAAATAACAGATTTCTGATTACTTTTTTTAGCTACTGTTGGGCGTAGTTGTTTGGCCGATAATCAATGTTCGAACCAGGAAACCTGTCATGGTGGGAAATGCATTTATCCGGTGAGCTTTTGTTGTTAAGATTATAAACTTTCACTTCCCTTCATTGTTTAAATATTTAGAGAATTGAATGAATGTTTTTAACACATTGTTATAACTGACAATATGTTTCCAGTGCCAGTCTCTTTACACCTGTGGCGACAATTCTTACTGTCACGTGGAAAAACATGTGCCACTTTGCACATGCTCACCATGTTTCATGCTTCGTCCAGGGGAATCTAATTGTGTCCCTGACCCTTCGTGTTTTAACACAGCCATTGGACGTCCTAATCGCCTTTCTCAGTGTAGATCAAACAGAGACTGCGCACAAGGTCTCCGGTGTGAAGATGGGATGTGTTTGTGTAAATTTGGCAACATGGTCAATCATTTGTATGAAATCACGTGTAGGAAAACGCACTGTGGGGCGAATAACGAGTGTCCAATAGGCTCCAGTTGTGTTAATAGTCAATGCCAGGATCTATGTGGGAGTCTGCGTTGTCCATCTGGGAAGTCATGCAGGGTCATCGGAGGAAAACCAGTTTGTGCTTGTGAGAGTGGATATGCGGGATCTTGTAATACGACTATATCCATTTGTCTCAAGAACGCTGGCTGCCCAGACCGGATGTTATGCACTGGGTACCAATGTGAGGATCCATGTAAAAAAAATCCTTGTGGGATTGGACAAATTTGTGATGTTCGGAAGCATGTCATGGCGTGTAATCGAGGTAAGAAAAGAATGAAAATCGAAGTTTTCCTAATTTTCTTTTGTATCAAGTTGACATGTTTTATACTAATTTGGAATAAAAAACTTTAAACATGTATTTTTATTTTGTAATAATTTCAGATGACGAGGTCTGCGGTTACTGTCCACCTAATACTCAATGTGTCCAAGGAAAGTGTGTAGCAGGTGCGTAATTACATTAATTCTTCGAACTAAAAATTACGCCTTCCAGACATGACAGGATTTAAGAAGGTGACCTAGCCCACCATGACCAAAATTAGACACTTGTCCGAGACAAGAGACTTGCATGAGACAAAGTCACTGAATTGTTTTGACACTTTCGGTGTGCCATGTTTCACCAGTCCATAAGGAACGGCAGTAAATTTCTAGTTTAATTAAGTGTTTTGTTGGATAAATACTGAGGCCAATTGACGCCCACAACAGTTAGGAAAATTCTGAAAAAAAAAGTGGCTAAAGTCATAACCATAAATTTTTGAGTTCTTGTCAGTTTCATGTTTTCCTACCTGCCCACTGATAATGCTTAAGAATTGGTGGAATCTTTTGTTATTATTACAAATTCCCTCGTTCCTATATGTTTATTGAACCTTTAATTACATTTTTTGGAAATTATGGACTTGGCAGTGGGCTGCAGGAAGGATTATGAATGCAGAGATGACGAAGTCTGTCTCAATCAGAAGTGCTCGAAGGTCTGTGCTGTGAGAGATACTTGTGGTTCCCATGAAGTTTGTTATGGAGTCAATCATCGAGCCCTGTGTCAATGTAATACATGAACAAAACTCGAATTACGCCTACACAAGCGTAAATTATAGCTATTTAATGTCATGTTCCTGATTGACAGGTAAGGATGGACTCGACAGTACACCAAATTATGGATGTCAGCGAACACCGACGCCTCAATCCACTTGCCAGTATAATCAAGATTGTCCACCGCATCTTTTCTGTGATAGACTAAATCGGATATGTCGTTCACCATGTATGAGCGACACTTGTGGCGACAATTCTGAATGCTATGTTATCAACAGAGAAGCTAAATGTCAATGTTTGAACGGTTATGAAGGAAATGGGTATTTAGGCTGTACCAAACGAGGTAGAAGTTTGAACAAATTAGGCACATTGATTCATAAGCTAAGTTTATACCCGTCTTTTAGCTATGAGTCTAGAAGGATGTCGAGGTGACAGCGGCTGTGCAGATACAGAAGCTTGTGTGCAGGGACGATGTGTCAATCCTTGTAATTGTGGAGTGGATGCAATTTGTGAAGTCAAGGCTCATCGACCAGTTTGCCGATGTCCAGAAAATTTTGAAGGGAATCCGTTCGGTTCACCTGGATGTAGAGGTTTTTAAACAAGTTCTTTATTCCTCAAATGAAAAATTAACATTAAGTTTTAGTAATTTCTAATGACATATTACAGTCCCGTTGGGAAAATTGTGTACGCCAAATCCATGTGGACCATTTTCGGAATGTATGGTCGCTGCAGGTCGACCAGTTTGTTCATGTTTGGATGGATACATAGGTAAATTATTAAACTAAACTATAAATATGCACATAAAGCTAAACCAAGACTTCAAATCATGACTTACGATTAGCATAATTATGATTGTGACCAAAAATGAATAAAGTGTAACAGTAATTTTATATTCTGTAGGAACTCCACCATACTGCAAGGCACAGAAAGGAAATATATGTGAACCAAATCCATGTGCAAATGGGGCCGTATGTGACACAACGCGATCACCACCATGTTACTGTACGACTGATTTAATTTAGGCAATTAATTTCAATTACCAATAATTTATTTTCCCATTGATCCATTATAGGTCCTCCAGGAACCGTGGGAAATCCGTACACTCGCTGTACCCCACCAACCCCTAGATTCTGTCAACCAGGGTTATGTGGACCAAATTCACTCTGTTCTGTTGTAAACAATCAGGAAGTGTGCAAGTGTAAACCTGGTTTTACTGGGAATGGGGTAAGAGTAAAAATATTGTTCAAATCATGAATTACATCAATCAGTAACACTTTGCACTTTTTAGTATGAAGGATGCAGTGAAGTGCGATCACCTTGCGAACCAAGTCGTAAGTTGTGTTTTTCAAATTTTGTTCTAATTTTCAAGGTTTACTTTTTGATGGATTTGTTTTTTTATAGCTTGTGGACCGGGTGCACAATGTCACGAAGAACGAAACCAAGCAGTTTGTGTCTGCCCAGTGGGAATGAAAGGCATTCCCGTGAGAGGATGTCAACCTGAATGTCGCAAAGACGCTGACTGTCCATGGACTAGAACTTGTGTCCGGGAGAAATGTATTGATCCAGTAAGTCACTCCACGGTTTGCGAATTTTTGTGAAGAGAACTTAACTTTTTCGAATTTCTACCAGTGTGTCGGTGCCTGTGGATTTAGAGCTGATTGTCGCCATGAAGACCACCGTCCAGTGTGTACTTGTGCTTATGGACTCTCGGGGAACCCTTATGTCAGATGTTTTGATACTTTAGGTAGGAAATAAAACATTTGTGCGAAATTCATATTTATTGTAATTTATTTTTGGTATAGTTCCAGAGCCAATTGATCGAAAGGCACCCTGCCAACCTTCAAGTTGTGGACCAAATACGAAATGTACTCCATCTGGGCGTAATGAGATCTGTACATGCCTACCTGGATTTGTGAGTGTTGATCCATCGAAGGGTTGCAAGCCTGAGTGTCTTTTGGACAGTGACTGTCCCTTCAACCGTGTCTGTGATGCATTGAGATGTATTGATCCTTGTCCCGGAGCTTGTGGAACAAGGGCTAGCTGCGTTAGCGACAATCATAGAGTCACGTGTTCTTGTCCAGAAGGGTATTACGGGCATCCGCAGTTGGAGTGTCGTCTAAGTATGTCTGATTAATTCAAAATATTTAAACGAAACTACTTACAATTCACTTGTGGTACAATTGCAGAGGGAATTGAGCAACCTCGCCATCCTTGTGAAGTAAATACACAGCTCGCTTTATACGACCGAGGTGTTTCAATGTGCGCATGCTCAGGATCGTACGGTTATTCTCCATGTCTGCCGGAGTGTCAAAGGAATTCTCAATGTAGCTTGGACAAAGCTTGTATCAACTTCAAATGTTCAGATCCATGTGTTTCCGCGTGTGGGATAAATTCTCGTTGCGAAACTGGTAAATGATAAATTTTTAAGTTAGTATCAGATCAAATATAATACTTTGTTTATTTTACAGTACAACATCGACCTGTTTGCATTTGTAATGCAAATTTTGAAGGTGACCCATACGCCTCATGTCGTCGAAAGATAGGTAAAGTTTATTATAAAATTAAAAGTAATTTATTTTTATGTAAATGTATCACGTTTTTATCATTAGAACAACCAATTGCCTCAACTAGTCCGCCATATTTACCACCCCGAAGGCCATGTGATCAAAATCCTTGTGGGAGTATGGCAATTTGTACTGATTTCAGTGATAGCACTTATCGTTGTGAATGCGTTAAAAATTACTATGGGAATCCACATTTAGGTAAATTTTTATCAGAATCCCACAAGTTTATGTTGTTAACATGTTTGAATTTGGTCATTTTTAACAGGCTGTCGCCCTCAATGTGTTCAGAATTTTGATTGCTCGAACCATTTAGCTTGTATTGACTACAAATGTGAAGACCCATGTCAGCGTGGTCAAATCTGTGGGACAAGAGCTGAATGTAGAGTAGAGTATCACCAACCTATTTGTTACTGTCCAATAGGGTACTTTGGTTCTCCATCACAAATCTGCATCAAGCGAACAGACGGTGACTATTTACCTCCGCCGATACCCACATATCCTCCGACGTCAACGAGAGAACCACCACCGATTTATCCACCCATTCGAACAACCCCGATTCCAACATCACCACCTTATATTCCACCTCCACCTTCATGCCAGGTAAAACTTACATAATAATCTCATCATACTCGGGATATTATTATTTCATCACGCTTTTAATTTTATAGCCTTCTCCTTGTGGTCCTTATTCACAATGTAAAATTAGAAACAATGGCGTTGTGTGTTCATGCCTTCCCTCATATATTGGATCTCCTCCAAACGTAAAACTTATGACACAGTTCTACTTTTTTTCTTGTAACATTTGTAAAACATTTGATTATTTGATTATGTAATTAGTGTCGGCCAGAGTGTTTGGTTCAATCAGATTGTAGACTAGACCAAGCTTGTATTCAATACAAATGTGATGACCCTTGTAGAGGCAGATGTGGACAAGGAGCACGTTGTATCGTCCGAGACCATACGCCATTTTGTAGTTGTCCACCTCGTTATACAGGAAATCCGGATCAGTTCTGTAACTTGATTCCAGGTAAAAAGAGTCAATTAATGTATTTATTTACATTGCAGAAATTTAAAACTATTGTAATTATTTTGTTTATGTTTGAAGAATCGCGCGTGACTACATCGGCGCCATATTTACCTTGTGACACTAATATATGTGGAATGTATGCAACCTGCCGAGCGGAAGGAAACAAACCAGTGTGTTCCTGCAACAGAGGATACTATGGTATATTTACAAAATTATACAGTCAAAAGTCATTGAAACTTAAATTATATTTTAACTGTCTCGTATCCAGGTATACCGCCATATTGTAAACCTGAATGTCGGATTAGTGATGAATGTACAACAAATAAGGCTTGTGTAAATGAACGGTGTGTTGATCCTTGTCTTGGAAATGTTTGTGGAATTAATGCCAATTGTCATGTATACAATCACATACCAGTCTGCATTTGTCAAGATGGATATCGCGGTGACAGTCTCACTCTCTGTAGCAAAATAGGTACGAGAATAATTTAAAGAATTAGTGTAAATCGATGAGTCATTGGTATAAATTTTTATTTCAGAGCCATTGAAGGAAATACGGGATCTTTGTTATCCTTCTCGTGAGAAATTAATTTTAAAATTTCTTTATTCAGAGAAAATAAAGTAAAGCTTGTTTTTTTTATGTTAGCCTGTGGAACAAATGCGATATGCGAAGAGAGAAATGGCGCCAGTTACTGCACATGCTCTCCAGGATATTTTGGAGATCCATTATTCCTTTGTAAAGTAGAATGTCTTCAGAATGCGGATTGTCCACTGAATAAGGCTTGTTTTCAGAGCAAATGCATTGACCCTGTATGAGACTATATTCTTCCAAAAAAAAATTTTTTTTATCCTTACATTTGTCAAATTTTGTTGTATCTAGTGTGTTGGAACTTGTGGAAATGGCGCTCTCTGCAAAACGTATAACCACGTTCCGTCATGTTATTGTAAGCAACTAAACCAGCATCTTTGTGCAATTCTTTTTTCAAAAATTTTTTCTACGTATAACAGGTCCAGAGAGATTTGAGGGTGACCCACTTCGATCTTGTCGTCTGATTGGTAGTACACATTTTTTAATTTTATCTAAATTACACAATTAAATAAAATAAAATTATTTTTTGTATAGTCACACCTATACCGCAAGATTTATGTTCTCCGAGTCCATGTGGTAAGTAAAGGAAATCCCAAGCTGACTCTTTGAGGTCATTTAAGCCAAATAATGAAATATCGTTTCTTCACAGGTCCTTACAGCCAATGTATCGTGAAAAATGGAGTACCAATTTGCTCCTGCCTGAAGAATTATATAGGTAATTTCTAAATTTTATACGATACTGATAGAAAACTAATCATTGATTTTAAAATGATTTAATAATATTTCTTGATATAGGATCACCTCCAACTTGTAAACCTGAATGTACATCGAATTTCGAATGTACCTTGGACAAGGCCTGTGTTGACTACAAATGTGTGAATCCATGTCCAGGAGTTTGTGCATCAACAGCCAGATGTCGCGTCGTCTCTCATTCTCCACAGTGCTATTGTAAGAGAAGCCAGTATGGTTTTACTAGTGCCGAAAATGAGTATAAACACTTTCGAAATAACTATTTTAGGCCAATCGGGATATGATGGAGATCCGCGATTAAGATGCTCTATTGAACGAATTACTGGTGAGTTGTGTTTGTGTATGTTTAGTGAATTAATGAATGAAAATGAAGAAAATCTTGTCATTTCAGAACGACCACAGCCAATAGATCCTTGCCGGGGAGAACCGTGCGGCTTTTATGGAGATTGTCGTGTATCGAATGACCGTGCTGTTTGCTCCTGTAAGGTTGGATATTTTGGAACTGCTCCCAATGTAGGCAAATCTTAAGCACGGTATTGTTTGATTAAATAAAAAATTAAGTTGCTAAAATTTTGTTTTGAATTTATATCAGTGCCGCCCTGAGTGTATTGTGCATACAGACTGTCCCAACGATCGTGTTTGTATAAACAATAAATGTACGGATTCGTGTGTTGGAAACGCTGCATGTGGGTTTAATGCATTTTGTCGCGTAGTAAACCATGTGACTAATTGTTACTGTAAGTCCTACCTCTCCATTTTACTAAACAACTTTAGCCTGTTTAACGATGGATTAATATAGGCGATCAAGGATTTGTTGGAGATCCATTCACTTCTTGCAATCCAATTCGTAAGTTTTCTATATATTTTATCGACAAATCTTAACCAAAACTTAAGCCTTTAGTTTAAATTAACTTCATCATCGTTCCCTTAGCGGTAGAACCGGAGAAGAAGAATAATCCATGTTATCCTAGCAGTGAGTTCTACTATAACTATACTTCGTAATTTAATTGTTGTAAATTTATTCTTAATTTTTCTATCATTATTCATTTGTTGATTTTTTAGTTTGTGGAGCTAATGCAAATTGTGAAGAAAGAAATGGCATTGCTGTTTGCTCATGTATTCCCGAGCATTCCGGCGACCCGGTATGATTTAGTAGTGTATACTTTGAGCTTAAGTTTTTAAATTTTTTCAAAGTTAATTTTTAGTTTATAAAGCACTACATTGAATTTCATCTATTTCAGTATGTCATATGTCGTCCCGAGTGTATTTTGAACGAAGATTGTCCGCACGATAAATCCTGTATTCGACAAAAATGCAAAAATCCATGCGCTGATGGAATGTGTGGAACGAATTCTGATTGTTCTGTTAGGAACCATATACCTACCTGCACTTGTTTAGAAGGTATATACATTTTTATTTAAATTGTTAGAAATCATATCGTTTTGTTCTAAAGTTGATTCATTTCTAAGGATACACTGGAGAACCGTTCAGATCTTGTTTTCGTATTCCACCAGTAGTACCCAAAGATCCATGTTCGCCTTCTCGTAAGTATATTTTGAAACCTTAGCAACTATTTTTTTTTCAAAATTAATTAAATTTAATCCTGATATACTCGTATAGCATGTGGTCCTAATAGTCAGCCATGTCGTGTCGTCAACGGAGCCCCAACCTGCTCATGTCTTCCAAATTACCAAGGAAGTCCGCCACATGTGAGTACATCAAATTTTTAGAATTTTTCAAAGTATTCACGAAGTAATAAGAAGTTATTTTGTTTCTAGTGTTCTCCGGAATGTTTAATAAATTCTGACTGCCCGCTGGACAAAACTTGCGATTCTATGAAATGTGTGAACCCATGCCCTGGTGTATGTGCTCAGAATGCAATTTGTCGAGTTCTGAACCACTCGCCCATTTGCACTTGTAATAATTTAATTTTTACAGACGCTTCTTCTGAAAATAATTGGTCTTTGTCAAAAAAAATTTTGTTTGTATTAGGTCCATCGGATATGAGAGGTGATCCTTTTCTCATCTGCGTCCGTGCTCCAGAGCCACCTGTTGATCCATGTTCGCCGAGTCCCTGTGGTCAGAACCCATATAATTTAAAAAATATCACATAGCCTGTTTTAAACACTAAACTGTACAGGCCCATTCAGTCGATGTCGAGTATTCAATGATCAAGCCAGTTGCAGCTGCTTAGAAGATTACATTGGTTATCCGCCGCGATGTCGTCCTATGTGCAGCATAAATCCTGATGTAATAAGCCAAAAATTAATGTTTTTATTAAAGGTGTTCATCATTTTTTTTTGTTTCTAGTGTCCAACTGATCGATCTTGCACTAACTACAAATGTGTCGATCCATGTTTGGGGGTATGAGTTTTTTTTTATATAACTTATTTTGGTGGAATTGTTTCTCAACTAAAAGTATAATTTAAAATGTCTTCCTGTCTACTTTATTCATTAGGCTTGTGGATCTAATTCAATATGCAAAACGACGCAACATGTCGCTCTTTGTACGTGTTTGCCAGGGTATACAGGTTCGTTTTAGCAACAACGGTATTTTGTAATAACGTATGTTTCATGTGTTATTTTTTTGTTTCAAAGGTGATCCGTTCAGATCTTGCGTCGAAGGTGAGTTAACAATAATCATAGTTAAGTTTTACTTATTGTTAGTTTGTAAATCCTTCGTTTTCAGAACCAAAAAGAATTGCTGTTACGGAACGTCCAATTTCACCCTGTGGACCACCTTCTCCTTGCGGTGCGAACGCAAAATGTATCGAGAGAGGAGGTGCTGGGTCTTGCGTCTGCCTTGATGGCTACTTTGGTGATCCTGTAAGGATTAATTCTTCAAAAATGTTGTCGCCATTATGAAGAGAAAAAAAGTTAAGTGATTTTTTTTGTATGTTTCAGAGAACCGGTTGCAGACCAGAATGTATCCAAAATGCCGATGTAACTAATTCAAAAGAATCCTTGGTCCCTTATAAATGTTTTTACATCATCCATTCTTTCTTTTTAGTGCTCATATGACAGGGCTTGTGTTGTTTACAAATGCAAAGACCCGTGTGTAGGCGCATGCGGAGAAAGCAGTGACTGTCGAGTCCAAAATCACGTTCCACTTTGTCAATGCTTTCGAGGGTATACAGGTTCGGGAATTTATTAATAAATGGTTCAATCAAACTATTAAATTTTATTGAATTTTTTGCAAGACGCAGGTACGGTTTGAGTAGTTATTATTGGATACAAAATTTTGTTTTTGTTTACATAGGAAACGCAGTAAATGGATGTTCAAAAATCCCACCACCACCAGTTGTGCCAGAGGATCCTTGTAAAGGTCCTGTCTGTGGACCTTACAGTCAATGTAGAAATGTAAACGATGTAGCTGTTTGCTCTTGTCTAGTTGGGTATGTTTATGAAACAAAAAAAAGAAGAGTGATGATTAAAAAGTACATTGCATCTAAATAGGTACGTTGGAAGTCCTCCATTTTGTAAACCTGAGTGTGTTACTAGTCAAGAATGTCAATTGGACAAGGCATGTCGAAACGAAAAATGTGTTGATCCGGTAAGTCTATGTAAATTTATGTTATTTAGACAATTAGTGGCAACTTACTCAACATTAGTTGACCTCTAATGTTTATACGTTTCTAGTGTCAAGAAGCTTTATGTGCACCAACAGCACGATGTACCGTGCTTCAACACAGTCCCATCTGTAGTTGTCCACCAAACTACTCAGGAGATCCAGTAAGTGAATCTAATCTTTATTCTGATTCACTTAATTTAAAAAAAAATAATATTTACAGTTTACGAGGTGTCTCCCTGCTCCACCACCTGATGTTGGACATGACATTAGGAAACCTGTTGATCCTTGTGCGAGTGCCCCATGTGGACCTTACAGTATCTGTGCTACTAGAGATGATCAGTATTTGTGTTCTTGTGAGGATGGAAAAATTGGACTACCACCGAATTGTAGACCGGAATGTCAAAGTAAAGTTTCATCATAATGTTTGGAAGCTACATGCGACTAGAAACTAAGGTTCAATTCCTTATTTTTTTTAGATGATCTGGACTGTTTGAATAATTTGGCTTGTATTCGAGAAAAATGTCGAGACCCAGTAAGTTACTTTTCCAGTAAAAAATTATAATCCAGTTGTTTGTATTATTCTGCTTCTATAAATTTTCAGTGCATTTCCGCTTGTGGGGAAGGAGCCCAGTGTACTACTGTGAACCATCGACCTCATTGTCGTTGCTGGGATGGATACACAGGTTAATTTCAATAACTTTCATTGTTGTCATTGATGAACTTGATTACTATGTGTGAGTATTCAATTTTTAACAGGGGATCCAAATACTTACTGCTTCTTACAGCCAAAAGGTAAGCACTATAATAAGAACACTATTTGTTCTCATTAAGTATCATTGATTCGAAATAATTTCTTCTATTTTAGTTGTGACGCCATTAATGCCATGTAATCCTAGTCGTAAGTTGAGAATTTTATGATATAAAATGAAAAATTGAACAATCATTAGTTTGGTCAATGTTCTTTCAATAGCATGTGGTTTAAACGCTGTTTGTATGGAGCGGAATGGTGTAGGCGCATGTAAGTGAATTACTTCGAACTTCAGAATTTGTGGTTATTTCAGTGTATTCTGATATAATTGTGTCTCGTATCTTCTAGGTAGTTGTTTTCCGGATTACCACGGCGATCCATACACTGGATGCAAGCCTGAGTGTGTCTGTAAGTATTGAATAATTCTACTTTAGGTTAGATTTGTTGATGTAAGCGAGACTAATAGTACTCTTATATAGTGAATCAGGATTGTCCAACAACCAAAACTTGTCTCAGGAATAAATGTGTAGATCCCGTAAGATATTTCTTGTTTTTACTCATTGTGTATAACGTTTTATATTTTTTGTCATCAAAAATTATTTTGCTTGATTTCAGTGTCCTGGACTATGTGGCTTTCAAGCAGAATGCATTGTATCCAATCATGTGCCTTCTTGTGTCTGTAAGTAACTTTATAATGAACTTTAATCTTTAAGGCTTGGTCAAGTCAGTTCTTGAACATTGTTGTAATTGAAGGTCTATCAGGATATGAGGGTCAACCGTTTAGCGGATGCCGTAAAATACGTGAGTAGATGTTAACTAATTATTGAACTTACTATAAGCTATGCTAGCTTGTAAATTTATAAACAAAACTTTATTTTAGAAAAAATTGTCGTCCCTGAAAGAGTGTGTGAACCCAACCGTAAGTATTTTTAATAATACGTTCAGTGTAAATGATTTTCTTAATGTTGAATGATTTTTTTGTTAGCTTGCGGACCATTCTCGATTTGCAGAGATCAAAACGGAATTGCTGTTTGTAGCTGTCAACCAGGCTACCGAAGTAGCCCACCAAATGTAATAAAAACTTATAATTAATTTAATTTTCTTTGCATAGTTATTAGCTGTACTTAGATTTTGACAAGAAATAACTTTTGTTCTAATTTTAGTGTCTTCCAGAATGTGTAACCTCATCAGAGTGTGAATTGAACAAGGCTTGTATAAAACAAAAATGTATAGATCCAGTAAGACTTCATTTATTTACATAGTTTTATAACACTAAATAATATAAAATATGAATCATGAAGTTGTTTGTAAAAATTTAAATTTTTCATTTTACAGTGTCCAGGTCCTTGCCCTGCGACTGCGCTGTGCAAAGTGAGCAATCATAGTCCATTATGTGTCTGTCCTCCGCAAACAACTGGAGATCCATTTTATAACTGCGGTAGGTATATATTTAGTTCTTGGTTCATTTTACTTTATCAATTTTTATACAATTTACAGTGGAAGCTAGGTTACCACCTCCGGAACCACAAGATCCATGTAATCCTTCTCGTAAGTGAAAATAATGGTGTTTTTTGTATAAATAAATTTTGAATAACATCTGAAAAGTTTCTTGGTTTTATTTTAGCCTGTGGCCCAAATTCTATCTGTAAAGTTATCAATGGCGTTGCAGCTTGTTCATGCGAACCCCGCTACATCAACCGACCACCAAGTTGTCGTCCAATGTGTACCATCAACGAAGATGTAAACATTTACTTTGGATTCATAAAAATTTTTTTTTTTAGTTTCGATATTATTTGAATTACACAAACGAAAATATTTTTTATATTACAGTGTCCGAGTGATAAAGCCTGTGTCCAACAGAAATGTGAAGACCCTTGTCGTGGAGCATGTTCATTTGGAGCAGAGTGTAGAGCGCAGAATCACAAACCAATGTGCTATTGTATAGCTGGATTTACTGGGGATCCTGTGTGTTCTTGATGATTCCATATTATTACTCAAGTTTTAATAACTTTTTTTTTGATTGTAGTATACTGGATGTAGGGAAGAGCCACTTCGAGAACTTACAACACCGCAACCCACTAATCCATGTTTCCCATCACCTTGTGGTATGTACATCGAATCTCGTCTAATTTGAATCCATTTCTAACAGGATGGTAATAGATATTTTAAACTAATCTAGGGTCAAATGCTGAATGTCGAGAAAGAAATGGAGTAGGATCTTGTACATGCTTACCGGAGCATTTCGGAGATCCGGTATTTTGGAATTTTGAAAAAAATTCTTCATGAACTTATTTATAATAAAATTACCAAGTTATTAATAAGTGGTCGCGCCACTAGCACATTTTTTGAAAATTTTTAACCTAAAATTATTATTTTTGCAGTATGCCGGATGCAGACCAGAATGTGTTATGAACCAGGATGTAAGAATTTGTGTTATTTTACAAAATTGAAAATTCAGTTCGTTAGAATTAAATCATGTTTTTATTATTTTCAGTGTTCCAGTAACAAAGCGTGTGTTAGAAATAAATGTGTGGACCCATGTCCTGGGTTATGCGGTTATCATGCAACATGTTCTGTCTTCAATCACGTTGCTTCTTGTGTATGTGACACTAGATATGAAGGAGATCCATTTCAAGGTTGCATTCAGATACGTAAGAGACTGGAAAACAAAATGGCGACTTTTCGAATGACATTATTAAAAATGGCCTTGTTTCATCTCTCTAGTTAGCAAATTGTATTGCATGGCGTTAAGCTTTGAACTCACGCTGCGCTGCGTTTCAAGCGCGTGCGTCACTTCCAGAGCTTTTGTGGCAAAAAGCGTAGTTTATTGCTGCGGTTCCGTAATTTAAAATTGGGCAGTTAAAATTAGTTGATTAATCAGTTGGAGCGAGTAAGGCTGCTATATTTAACTAGTAATAGTAATAATTTAATCCTAATTCTTTTCGACATCCAAGAACTTTTTCAAGGACTCGATGGCTTGGCTTAGAATGACCTAGGTCTCGGATTTTCTTCAGCTTCTTCAACTTCTGGGAACTTATTTCAACAATTCTATGCTTATGTTGATTAATATTTCAATATTAAGCTAATTTCTTACATAGGTGTTGTCCCAGAGCCTCAAGTTCAGCCATGTTTTCCTAATCGTAAGTTTATATTTTTATATAATTTAAAAAGAATTTTAAGTAACTACCTTTTTTTGTCTCTGAATTTTTTGTTTAGCATGTGGAAGCAACAGTATTTGTAGCGAAGTAAACGGAAACCCAATTTGTACTTGTGCGCCAACCTACATCGGCTCTCCACCACAATGCCGGGCTGAATGTACGAGTAGCAGCGACTGCGCGTCAGATCAGGCGTGTCTCAATCGCAAGTGTATCAATCCGGTAAACTAATATTTTTTATAAAATAGTATTGTCGGTTTATTTTAATAACTTCTTTTCTTATTGCAGTGTCCTGCGTCTTGTTCTCCTTCAGCCGTTTGCAGGGTTATCAGTCACTCTCCAATCTGTAGCTGTTAGTCAAATATAATCTTTATTTATTAAATTTATAGACATAAGATTTGTACTTTTTGGAATTACTAGGTCCATTGGGAACAATTGGGAATCCATTTTACGAATGTAATGTACAAGAAACAAAACTTGAACCAAAACCGTTAGTGGATCCTTGCTCAGTCGCCAACTGTGGGAGCTTCGCTGAGTGTAGGAATCTCCATGACCAAGCTGTCTGCGCTTGTATGAAAAATTACTATGGACAGCCACCGTTCTGCAAACCAGAATGTGTGATTTCATCAGACTGTAGTTATGACAAAGCTTGTTCTCGAGAGAAATGTATTGACCCGGTTAGTCTAATTTTTAATTAGTCCCTTAGAATTTTCATTGGTTAGAAAAAAAAAAAAAAATTTCTTTTCTAATTCCACAAGTGTCCTGGAGTTTGTGGTTATAATGCCGTTTGTCGAGTGGTAAATCACAATCCGAGTTGCTACTGTTCTGAAGGAAACGTTGGAGATCCATACAGAGGGTGTAGTGCACCTCCGCCTATCAAAATTGAAATTATCAACCCATGTTCTCCTTCTCGTAAGACGTTTTTCCACTACATTTAAAAGACAATTTTAATAGAGCCCATTTTATACTTTCAGCATGCGGACCAAATACTAAATGTGAAGAGAGGAATGACGTCGGATCTTGCACTTGTTTAGCTGAATACTTCGGTGATCCTGTAAGATTTAATTTTTATATTTTTGTTGAACTTCTTCAAAATGGGGTAATAGGACTTGAAAAAATGTTGTTTATTTTATAGTACACTGGCTGTAGGGTTGAATGTTTGACTAACGATGAGTGTCCACAAGACAAAGCTTGTATCAGAAATAAATGTGGCGACCCTTGTCCAGGACTATGCGGTTACCAGGCAACCTGTACTGTGAGAAATCATGTCCCAACTTGCACGTGTCTGCGTGGGTTTATTGGAAATGCTTTTCAAGGATGTCATCGAATACGTATGTTTGTTTAAATATAAATATTTAGCCTTATAAAATAAAATAAATCTTAATTATATCAACTTTTATCCGTTTAATTACAGCCGAACAGCCAACCCCAGCACCACCAAAACCAGATCCTTGTTTACCATCGCCCTGTGGACCTTTTAGTCGATGTAGAGTTTCAAACGAAGTGGCATCTTGTGAATGTTTACCAAATTACAGCGGATCCCCTCCAGGTTTGATCCTTCATAATTTGACCCCTCATATTTCTAAATATTCAGCTAATATTTCAATTAAATTTTTAGCTTGCAGACCCGAATGTTATTTTAGTAGCGAATGTCCATCAGATAAGGCCTGTGTAGACCAACGCTGTGTGAATCCTTGTATCAAGGCTATATGTGGAACGAATGCGGAATGTCGTGTTGTCAACCATTCTCCACTCTGTTCTTGTATCTTGCCTTACACCGTTGGCGATCCGTTCTATCGCTGTGATAAGCCAGTAGAAACAAAAATAGAACCGTCAAGACCAAGTAATCCATGCGATCCATTCCCGGGAGGTGATAATGCTGATTGTGAAGAGAAGAACGGAGTATGTGTCTGTCAATGTCGACAAAATTATATAGGAGACGTTCCGTTCTGTCGTCCAATGTGCACAATCGATCAAGACTGTCCATCTAATCAAGCGTGTCGAAATCTCAAATGTGTAGATGTGTGTGGAGGAGTCTGCGGGATTAACGCAAGATGTCAAGCGACGAATCATAGGGCGCAGTGTTATTGTCTTGAAGAGTTTCCTATGGGAGATCCTTATTCATACTGTACAAAACGACCATGTTAGTAACAATTTATCTAACATGGGATTCATTCCTGAAAGTTGAACTTTTATAATTCAAATTACAGTGAAAGAAGCTCCTCCACAGCCTTGTTATCCAAGTCCATGTGGTCCGAATGCAATTTGTAAAGAGCAAAATGGAGTAGGTGCATGTATTTGCAATTCTAATTATTTTGGAGATCCTTACACAGGTAAACTATGAGCTAAACTTACTAATTCTAATCAATTATTATAAATGAATGAATCGTTTAGGTTGTCGTCCGGAATGCTCAGAAAGTGACAGTTGTCCTCCGAATAAGGCATGCGTGAATAACAAATGCGTGGATCCATGTCCAGGAATTTGCGGGACTCAAGCTACTTGTAATGTCATCCGTCATGCACCGTCATGCACATGCGTAGTTGGTTATACTGGAAATCCAGCAATTGCATGTTACAAGATCGGTTTGTTTAACATTTTAAATTTAAGGGTGTAAAAAAGTTTTTTATGTTTGTTTTGAACTTTAGCGCCACCTATAATTTCTCCACCATTGCGAGAGCAGCCGAATCCATGTTTTCCAACCCGTGAGTTATATTTGTTGCAAAAAATTCTTAAATCATACAATTAAAACAGATGTTGTATTTCGAGAAATTTGTAATATTTTTTGAGTTGACTATTAATACATCTTTGTTTTGTCTACACAGCTTGTGGGCTATTCTCGACCTGTCGGGAGACAAATGGAGTCGCTTCTTGCACATGTATGTAAAGAAAAAAATTTTTTTCTCTTGATTTCGAACAACTTTTTAAATTTTAAATTACATAAATGTTTTTACAAAGTAATTATAAAATTTTAAATTTGCAATTATTAGGTCTCTCCAATTACATTGGCTCACCTCCAAACTGTCGAGCTGAATGCATGACAAATTCTGAATGCAGTTCAAATCTTGCTTGTGTCAATTTGAAATGTGCCACACCATGTCCAGCTTCCTGTGCGCCATCTGCTGAGTGTCGAGTTATAAATCATTCTCCCATCTGCACATGCCCACCCCCACTAACTGGCTCACCATTTGTACGATGTATTGAAGAAACAAGAATCATTCCAACTGAGCCATCCAGAGACCCATGTATACCTAGTCCTTGTGGAAGTTATGCAGAGTGTAGACGACAGAATGACCAACCGATTTGTACTTGTCTTTCTGGTTACATCGGACAACCACCATTTTGTAGACCAGAGTGTCAAGTTTCGTCTGATTGTGACTATGACAAAGCGTGTGTGAGAGAAAAATGCATCGATCCTTGTCCTGGGTTGTGTGGATTCAATGCGGCTTGTCGTGTAATAAATCATAGTCCAACATGTTACTGTACGCCTGAAGGATACATTGGAGATCCTAGTCGGGGATGTTCTCCACCACCACCTCCGCAAAAATACGAACCATCCAATCCTTGCTCTCCTTCACGTAAGACGAATAATGTACAGGTGTTTAATAGCTAATATTAGAACCTTCATCTAAATGTTTTCAGCATGTGGACCAAATGCTAGATGTGAAGAGAGGAATGGTGTCGGAGCCTGCACCTGCATGTCTGAATATTTTGGTGATCCTGTATGATTGAAATTATAAAGCAATAATTGAATAAGGGTTTCTACTTATTTATATATTTTTTTCAATTTTCAGTACGCTGGATGTAAGGTTGAATGTTTGACAAATGATGAGTGTGGGCAGGACAAAGCATGTATTAGAAACAAATGTGGCGACCCTTGCCCAGGATTATGCGGCTACCAGGCAACTTGTTCTGTTCGAAATCACTTACCAACATGCTCATGCTTAATAGGATTCGTCGGAAACGCTTTTCAAGGATGCCATAGAATACGTAGGATTGAATTATTGTATTTTTAGTTTGCTACTGATTTTATCAAGAACTTTTTTTTTGAAATTTTGGTGGTTGTATTTGCAGCCGAACCACTGCCAGAGAGACCACAACAAAAATTAGATCCATGCGTCCCTACACCTTGTGGACCTTACAGTAGATGTCGTGTTGTGAATGAAGCTGCAATTTGTGAATGCTTACCAAACTACACCGGGTCTCCGCCGTTGTGTAGGCCAGAATGTCTCTCGAGTAATGAATGTCCATCAAACAAAGCTTGTATTGACCAAAAGTGTTCAGATCCTTGTCCACGTGCACAATGTGGAGTTAATGCAGAATGTCGAGTAATCAATCACTCACCGCTTTGTACTTGTATCCTTCCTTACACTGTTGGCGATCCATTTTACCGCTGTGATAAACCAACTGAAACAAAGCTAGAGCCTTCAAAGCCAAGGAATGCATGTGATCCATTTCCCGGTGGAGATAATGCGGATTGCGAAGAACGGAATGGAGTCTGCGTCTGTCAATGTAGAAGTGGATATCTTGGGGAAGTTCCGGTACCACAACTTTTTTTCTTCTGAATTATATATTTCGAAAGGTTCTAGAAATTCATTATTCGTAATATTTTTTCAGTTCTGCCGTGCAGAATGTACAATAGATCAAGACTGCCCGTATCATCAAGGCTGTCGATTGATGAAGTGCAGAGATGTATGTGAAAACTCGTGTGGTATCAATGCTCGATGTCAAGCAATGAATCACAAAGCCCAATGTTATTGCCTGGAAGATTTTCCAATAGGCGATCCGTATTCTTATTGTACAAAACGACCTGGTTAGTAAAATAATTTGATCAGTAAATCACATGAGTTCTTAATTTACGATTCTCTAAATTGAAATTACAGTTCAAGAACCTCCGCCGCAGCCATGTTATCCTAGTCCTTGTGGTCCAAATGCAATTTGTAAGGAACAAAATGGTGTTGGTGCGTGTATTTGCAACCGTGATTATTTTGGCGATCCTTATACCGGTAAGTCCAGTACTCTACTTGTCTATTCTAAAGGAGGAATTACTTCGAGTATTGAGAATCACTACTTCTTACATTCAAAATCGTGCTAATTTTCAGCAACCAAATCAAAATTCCTTTAAAAAATTCAGCTTTTTCCTTGAAACTGAGTATTCTTAATAAAAAATCTCCTTGAAAAATCAATTAAAAAAATATCTTCTAGTGACAACGGATTGTTTTATGAGCGTGATTTGAAAGTACCAGAAATTGGCTATTTTACGCCTTAAACTATGAATTCTAATCCGACGGTTAGCTTAATCATTCTATGAATTTCAGGTTGTCGCCCAGAGTGCACAGTAAGCGATGACTGCGATGTGACTAAAGCTTGTGTGAATCAAAAATGTGTGGATCCGTGTCCTAGAATTTGTGGCTCACATGCCACTTGCAATGTAATACGTCATGCACCAATCTGTTCATGCGAATTTGGATATACGGGACAGCCCACAGTTTTTTGCCGCAAAATAGGTATTTCGTTGATTTAGTAATCTGTTTTAATGATGATCACTTATTGGTTTTTCTAAACTTGTCCAGAAACACCTCTTATTCCTCCACCGTTGAAAGAAGTGCCGGACCCTTGTCATCCTTCACGTACGTATATAGACACTACAACTAATTAAATTGAAGTTTTAATTTAATGTAATTTTTTAATTTTTTGATAATTTATCAGCCTGTGGTGTATTCTCGACTTGTCGTGATACAAATGGCGTTGCGTCGTGCTCTTGTAAGTATTGTAGAATTCAGCTTACAACGTTTAGCGTCTGGGTTGGCTTATTTTGAATTTATAAATTATAGGCTTACTAAATTACATTGGGTCACCTCCAAATTGCCGAGCTGAGTGTATGACAAATTCGGAATGTAGTTCAAATCTTGCCTGTATCAACTTCAAATGCGTGACACCATGTCCGGCCTCTTGTGCGCCATCTGCAGAGTGTCGAGTTATAAATCATTCACCTATCTGCACATGCTCACCCCCACTAACTGGCTCACCCTTTGTACGATGTATTGAAGAAACAAGAATCATTCCAACTGAGCCATCAAGAGACCCATGTATACCTAGTCCTTGCGGAAGTTATGCAGAATGTAGACGACAGAATGACCAACCGATTTGTACTTGTCTCTCTGGTTACATTGGACAACCACCATTTTGTAGACCAGAATGCCAAGTTTCGTCTGACTGCGACTACGATAAAGCCTGTGTTAGAGAAAAATGTATCGATCCTTGTCCTGGGTTGTGTGGATTCAATGCAGCTTGTCGTGTGATAAATCATAACCCAACATGTTACTGTACTCCTGACGGATATGTTGGAGATCCTAATCGTGGATGTTCTCCACCTACACCACTGCAAAAATACGAACCATCCAATCCCTGCTCTCCTTCGCGTGAGACGACTGTTATACTATTTTATTTGTTATTATTTGTGTGAATAAGACCCATATAAATATTTTCAGCTTGCGGACCAAATGCTAAATGCGAAGATAGGAATGGAGTCGGAGCCTGCACCTGTCTATCTGAATATTTTGGTGATCCTGTATGACTAATATTTTGAAGATTTAATTGAAAGAGGTATTGAATTTCTTCATAAATTTTGTTAATTTTTCAGTACGCTGGATGTAAGGTTGAGTGTTTGACAAATGATGAGTGTGCGCATGACAAAGCATGTATTAGAAACAAATGTGGCGACCCTTGCCCAGGATTATGCGGCTACCAGGCAACCTGTTCTGTTCGAAATCATTTACCAACATGCTCATGCTTAATAGGATTCGTCGGAAACGCGTTTCAAGGATGTCATAGAATACGTAGGATTGAATTATTGTATTTTTAGTTCGCTACTGAATTTATCAAGAATTTTTTTTTGAAATTTTGGTGGTTGTATTTGCAGCCGAACCACTGCCAGAGAGACCCCAACAGAAATTAGATCCATGCGTCCCTACACCTTGTGGACCTTACAGTAGATGTCGTGTTGTGAATGAAGCTGCAATTTGTGAATGCTTACCAAACTACACCGGGTCTCCGCCGTTGTGTCGGCCAGAATGTCTCTCGAGTAATGAATGTCCATCAAACAAAGCTTGTATTGACCAACGATGTGCTGATCCTTGTCCACGGGCGCAANTCTCGAGTAATGAATGTCCATCAAACAAAGCTTGTATTGACCAACGATGTGCTGATCCTTGTCCACGGGCGCAATGTGGGGTGAATGCAGAATGTCGAGTAATCAATCACTCACCGCTTTGTACTTGTATTCTTCCGTACACTGTTGGAGATCCATTTTATCGCTGTGACAAGCCACCAACTGAAACAAGGCTAGAGCCTTTAAGGCCGAGAAACCCATGCGATCCGTTTCCCGGTGGAGATAACGCGGATTGCGAAGAGCGGAATGGAGTCTGCGTCTGTCAATGTAGAAGTGGATATCTTGGGGAAGTTCCGGTACCACAACTCTTTTTCTTCTGAATTATTATATTTCGAAAGGTTCTAGAAATTCATTATTCGTAATATTTTTTCAGTTCTGCCGTGCAGAATGTACGATAGATCAAGACTGCCCGTATCATCAAGGCTGTCGATTGATGAAGTGCAGAGATGTTTGTGACAACTCGTGTGGTATCAATGCTCGATGTCAAGCAATGAATCACAAAGCCCAATGTTATTGCCTGGAAGATTTTCNCAACTCGTGTGGTATCAATGCTCGATGTCAAGCAATGAATCACAAAGCCCAATGTTATTGCCTGGAAGATTTTCCAATAGGCGATCCGTATTCTTATTGTACAAAACGACCTGGTTAGTAAAATAATTTGATCAGTANGGAAGATTTTCCAATAGGCGATCCGTATTCTTATTGTACAAAACGACCTGGTTAGTAAAATAATTTGATCAGTAGATAACAAGCCTTTTTAATTTACGATTCTCTAAATTGAAATTACAGTTCAAGAACCACCGCCACAGCCATGCTACCCTAGTCCTTGTGGTCCAAATGCAATTTGTAAGGAACAAAATGGTGTTGGTGCGTGTATTTGCAACCGTGATTATTTTGGCGATCCTTATACCGGTAAGTCCAATACTCTACTGGTCTATTCTAACGGAGGAACTGCTGCGAGTTTTGAAAAACACTACGTTTTACATTCAAAATCGTTTTACTTTTCTACAACCAGATCAAAATTCCTTTAAAAAACTCAGGGTTTTCCTTGAAATTAAGAATTCTTGATAAAAAATTTCCCCGAAAAATCAATTAAAAAAAAGACCTTCTAGTGACAACGTATTATTTTCTGAACGTCATTTGAAGGTACCAGAAATTGGCTATTTTACGCCTTAAACTATAAATCCTAATCTGACGGTTAATTTAATCATTCTACGAAATTTCAGGTTGTCGCCCAGAGTGCACAGTAAGCGATGACTGCGATGTGACTAAAGCTTGTGTGAATCAAAAATGTATGGATCCATGTCCTAGAATTTGTGGCTCACATGCCACTTGCAATGTAATACGTCATGCACCAATCTGTTCATGTGAATTTGGATATACGGGACAGCCAACAGTTTATTGCCGCAAAATAGGTATTTCGTTGATTTAGTAACCTGTTTTAATGATGATCATTGATTGGTTTTTCTAAACTTGTCCAGAAACACCTCTTATTCCTCCACCGTTGAAAGAAGTGCCGGACCCTTGTCATCCTTCACGTACGTATATAGACGCTACAACTAATTAAACTGAAGTTTTAATGTAATTTTTTAATTTTTTAACAATTTATCAGCCTGCGGTGTATTCTCGACTTGCCGTGATACAAATGGCGTGGCGTCGTGCTCTTGTAAGAATTGTAGAATTCCGCTTACAACGTTTAGCGTCTGGGTTGACTTATTTTGAATTTATAAATTTTAGGCTTACCAAATTACATTGGGTCACCTCCAAATTGCCGAGCTGAGTGTATGACAAATTCGGAATGTAGTTCAAATCTTGCCTGTATCAACTTCAAATGCGTGACACCATGTCCGGCCTCTTGTGCGCCATCTGCAGAGTGTCGAGTTATAAATCATTCACCTATCTGCACATGCTCACCCCCACTAACTGGCTCACCATTTGTACGATGTATTGAAGAAACAAGAATCATTCCAACTGAGCCAACCAGAGACCCATGTATACCTAGTCCTTGTGGGAGTTATGCAGAGTGTAGACGACAAAATGACCAACCGATTTGTACTTGTCTCTCTGGTTACATTGGACAACCACCATTTTGTAGACCAGAATGCCAAGTTTCGTCTGACTGCGACTACGATAAAGCCTGTGTTAGAGAAAAATGTATCGATCCTTGTCCTGGGTTGTGTGGATTCAATGCAGCTTGTCGTGTGATAAATCATAACCCAACATGTTACTGTACTCCTGACGGATATGTTGGAGATCCTAATCGTGGATGTTCTCCACCTACACCACTGCAAAAATACGAACCATCCAATCCCTGCTCTCCTTCGCGTGAGACTACTGTTATACTATTTTATTTGTTATTCTTTGTATGTATAAGACCCATATAAATATTTTCAGCATGCGGACTAAATGCTAAATGCGAAGAAAGAAATGGAGTCGGAGCCTGCACCTGTCTATCTGAATATTTTGGTGATCCTGTATGATTAATATATTTTGAAGATTTAATTGAAAGTGGTTTTGAATTTTTCCACAAATTTTGTTAATTTTTCAGTACGCTGGATGTAAGGTTGAGTGTTTGACAAATGATGAGTGTGCGCAGGACAAAGCATGTATTAGAAACAAATGTGGCGACCCTTGCCCAGGATTATGCGGCTACCAGGCAACCTGTTCTGTTCGAAATCATTTACCAACATGCTCATGCTTAATAGGATTCGTCGGAAACGCTTTTCAAGGATGCCACAGAATGCGTAAGACTTAGTTTGATAGTTTTAGTTCACCACTTCTTTCATCATAAAAATTACTAAGTTTTTTTTAATTTTTGATGGTTGTGTTGCAGCTGAACCACTACCAGAAAGACCACAACAGAAATTAGATCCATGTGTACCTACGCCATGTGGACCTTACAGTAGATGCCGTGTTGTGAATGAAGCTGCAATTTGTGAATGTTTGCCAAACTATACAGGGTCTCCGCCGTTGTGTAGGCCAGAGTGTCTCTCAAGTAATGAGTGTCCATCAAACAAAGCTTGTATTGACCAACGGTGTGCAGATCCTTGTCCACGGGCACAATGTGGGGTGAATGCAGAATGTCGAGTAATCAATCACTCTCCACTTTGTACTTGTATTCTTCCGTATACTGTTGGCGATCCATTTTATCGCTGTGATAAGCCACCAACTGAAACAAGGTTAGAGCCTTCAAGGCCAAGGAACCCATGTGATCCGTTTCCCGGTGGAGATAACGCAGATTGCGAAGAGCGTGATGGAGTCTGCGTCTGTCAATGTAGGAGTGGATATCTTGGGGAAGTTCCGGTACCTCAAGTTTTTGGTTCTTAATTAAATTTTGGAAGCTTGTATTCATGATTTTTTTTTGTTTTCTTCAGTTTTGCCGTTCAGAATGTACGATAGATCAAGACTGCCCGTATCATCAAGGCTGTCGATCGATGAAGTGCAGAGACGTATGTGACAACTCATGCGGTATCAATGCTCGATGTCAAGCAATGAATCATAAAGCCCAATGTTATTGCCTAGAAGATTTTCCAATAGGAGATCCGTATTCTTATTGTTCAAAACGACCAGGTTAATATTATTATTTTAAGTAGATTTAAGAAAATTTTTCTTGGAAGGTTTTCTAAGGGGTGTGTAACACTTTACACCCAGATGGGGCTTTAAAGGTTAAGACGTTTCTGTTCAATTTAAATTTTTCTTTTGAATTTTAGTGAGAGAACCTCCGCCTCAGCCATGTTATCCTAGTCCATGTGGTCCAAATGCAATTTGTAAGGAGCAAAATGGAGTCGGTGCGTGTATTTGCAACCGTGATTATTTTGGCGATCCTTATACCGGTGGGTATTAATACGTAATATATTTCTATCGTTTGGACTATTAGCACTATCATATTTATAATTTCTAGGTTGCCGCCCGGAGTGCACTGTAAGCGATGACTGTGATGTAAATAAAGCCTGTGTGAATCAAAAATGTGTTGACCCGTGCCCAGGAATTTGTGGCACTCAAGCTAGATGCAACGTAATACGTCATGCGCCTATTTGCACGTGCGAATTTGGATATACTGGACAGCCAACAGTTTTTTGTCGAAAGATAGGTAATTAATATTTTTAGAAAACTATCGCAAGATGCTTACTAAAAATGGTTTTATTGAACAAAATTTTTTTCCCAGAGCCACCACGAATTCTTCCACCGGTGAGAGAGGTGAAGGACCCATGCTTACCTTCACGTATGCCTAAAACCTTTTATAGACAATTACTTTGAAGTTCAGACAGATAATGTAAATTTTTTTTTAAATATTAGCCTGCGGTCCATTCTCTACGTGCCGTGAAGCAAATGGCGTAGCCTCATGCTCATGTAATAATTCTATTAACTATTTTTCACTGTAATTACTTCATTTAGATATCATAAATTGCAGGTTTGTCAACATATATCGGTTCTCCTCCAAACTGTCGAGCAGAGTGTGTGACAAATTCCGAATGTAGTTCAAATCTTGCTTGTATCAACTTAAAATGCGTTACACCATGTCCAGCCTCCTGTGCGCCATCAGCAGAATGTCGAGTTATAAATCATTCACCTATCTGCACATGCTCACCTCCACTGACAGGCTCACCATTCGTACGTTGTATTGAAGAAACAAGAATCATTCCAACTGAGCCATCTAGAGATCCATGTGTACCTAGTCCTTGTGGAAGTTATGCAGAATGTAGACGACAGGATGACCAACCTATATGTACTTGTCTCTCTGGTTATATCGGACAAGCTCCATTTTGTAGACCAGAATGTCAAGTTTCGTCTGATTGTGACTACGACAAAGCCTGTGTGAGAGAAAAATGTATTGATCCTTGTCCTGGTGTATGTGGTTACAACGCCGCTTGTCGTGTGACGAATCACAATCCGACTTGCTACTGTTCTCGTGAAGGTTATATCGGAGACCCTTATAGTGGATGTTCCCCACCTCCTCCACTGCCAGTGAAATACGAACCAACAAATCCATGCATTCCTTCTCGTAAGTACTATACAACCTTTCAAATGTTAGTTCAGGGTTAAAAAAACATTTTTTTTTAACTTTTTAGCATGTGGTGCAAATGCAAAGTGTGAAGAAAGAAATGGTGTTGGAGCTTGTACATGTCTACCAGAATATTTTGGAGACCCTGTATGATTTAAATTATAAATCAATAGTTTAAAAGTTTTAAATTTTTGATTCATTTTGTTTTCAGTATGCTGGATGTAGGGTAGAGTGTTTGACTAATGACGAGTGTCCTCAAGACAAAGCATGTATTAGGAACAAATGTGGTGACCCGTGTCCAGGATTATGTGGCTACCAAGCAACTTGCACTGTGAGAAATCATATACCAACTTGCACTTGTTTACGTGGGTTTGTTGGAAATGCTTTTCAAAGTTGTCATAGAATGCGTAAGTTTTTCTAATTTTTCTTTTAGTAGAAATTATATATTGAAATGACATAATTTCTATTCTCTTTACTTGTAAGCTGAACCACTTCCAGACAGACCTCAACAGAAATCAGACCCATGTGTCCCTACACCCTGTGGACCATACAGTAGATGCCGTGTTGTGAATGAAGCTGCAATTTGCGAATGCTTACCAAATTATATCGGATCTCCACCTTTGTGTAGACCAGAGTGTCTCTCAAGCAATGAATGTCCATCAAACAAAGCTTGTATTGACCAACGTTGTTCAGATCCTTGTCCACGTGCGCAATGTGGAATCAATGCAGAATGCCGAGTCATCAATCACTCTCCACTTTGTACTTGCATTCTTCCTTACACTGTTGGAGATCCATTTTATCGCTGTGATAAACCACCAACGGAAACGAGGCTGGAACCTTTAAGACCAAGGAATCCGTGTGATCCTTATCCTGGCGGAGATAACTCAGATTGTGAAGAGCGAAACGGAGTCTGCGTCTGTCAATGTAGGAGTGACTACATGGGGAATATACCATACTGTCGCCCAATGTGTACAATAGATCAAGATTGTCCAAATCATCAAGCTTGCCGGTCTCTCAAATGTGTAGATGTGTGTGATGGAGCCTGTGGTATCAATGCTCGATGTCAAGTTAGAAATCATGTACCGAATTGCTACTGTCTTGAAGAGTATCCAGTCGGAGATCCATACTCACAGTGTACAAAACAGCAAGGTTAGTCGTGGTTTCGACAGTTTGTAAAATATAACTAATTTTAAATTTTTTGTAGTCAAAGAAGCTCCACCACAACCATGCTACCCTAGTCCTTGTGGACCGAACGCAATTTGTAAGGAACAGAATGGAGTAGGTGCTTGTATTTGCAATCCTGGTTATTTTGGAGATCCATATCTTGGTAAGCTTTAGTTTATTTTTAATTGAGGTATAAAACTTGCTAAAATTGACTACCTAGTAGAGTGGGATTTGATTCCTTATTGATTATTTTCAGGCTGCCGACCTGAGTGTACTGTAAGCGATGACTGTGATATCAATAAAGCTTGTGTTAATCAAAAATGTGTCAACCCGTGCCCTGGAATTTGTGGTACTTACGCCACTTGTAATGTAATTCGTCATGCTCCAATTTGTACTTGTGAGATTGGGTATACGGGACAGCCTACATTATTTTGCCAGAAAATCGGTTTGTTATTTTCATATTTTCTATTAGCGCTTTACTAATTAGTTATATAAAAAAATTATTAATTATTTTCAAACATAATATATTATTGTTTTAGTGCCGCCAGTGATACCACCGCCACTAAACGAGAAGACAGACCCATGTTTACCATCACGTAAGTAGAGAAAATGGAACTTTAAATTTTTAAATTTAAATTTATATATTTTTTTCTTCTTTCTTTGGTAGCGTGTGGTCCGTTTTCCAAATGTCGTGAGACAAATGGCATAGCATCATGTGCCTGTATGTTTAACAATTTTTCTGTGGTGTTACTTTCTATTTTTTTTTAATCATTTCTAATTATTTTAGGTTTACCGACCTACATTGGGTCACCTCCAAATTGCCGAGCTGAGTGCATGACAAATTCGGAATGTAGTTCAAATCTTGCCTGCGTCAACTTAAAATGTGTGACACCATGTCCAGCTTCCTGTGCACCATCTGCAGAATGTCGAGTTATAAATCATTCTCCCATCTGCACATGCTCACCACCACTAACAGGCTCACCATTCGTGAGATGTATTGAAGAAACAAGAATTATTCCAACTGAACCATCTACAGACCCATGTGTGCCTAATCCTTGCGGAAGTTATGCAGAATGCAGAAGACAAAATGACCAACCGATTTGTAGTTGTTTCTCTGGTTACATCGGACAACCCCTATTTTGTAGACCAGAGTGTCAAGTCTCATCCGACTGTGACTACGACAAAACTTGTGTGAGAGAGAAATGTGTCGACCCATGTCCTGGACTTTGTGGTTACAACGCTAGATGTCGTGTTACGAATCACAATCCTTATTGCTTCTGTGAAGAGAGATATCTCGGAGATCCGGTAAAACATTTGATTTTGGAATAAAGAGGTTTGGATTTGCTGACACATATCATGAATTGTAGTATTCTGGATGCCAACCTCAACCAATCCGAGAGCTTCCTATTATTCAACCTACAGATCCATGTAATCCGAATCCTTGTGGTAAGATCCAATGTTATGAAAATTAAAACTTGAATCGATGTGAATTTTACTTTTGAAATCCTGTAATAATAATTTTTTTTGAAATTTATTAGGTGCGAATGCGGATTGTAACGAGAGGAATGGCGTTGGTTCTTGTGTTTGTCGTTCGCAATATTTTGGTGATCCTTACACGCATTGTAAAGCAGAATGTTATTTGGATCAAGACTGCGCCCTTACGAAAGCCTGCGTTAAAACCAAATGTGTCGACCCGTGTCCTGGCCTCTGTGGTAATGGCGCTAGGTGTGAAGTTCGAAATCACGCGCCTACTTGCTTATGCAATGAGGGACTGGAAGGAGATCCTTATCGTTACTGCGTAGAGAAGCGTATGTTTATGCCAATTGAGCTCTGATTGATTGATTTCTTAGCACAATAGTGAAATTTATACTTGATACATTTATTTCAGGAGTGATTCAACCGCCTGTGAAACAAGCATGCTATCCAAATCGTAAGTTTTATTTTTAAAGTATTGATTTACAGAGCGAATACAAATTTTGTAATATTTCAGCCTGTGGTGACCAAAGTACTTGTGAAGATAAAAATGGTGTCGCTATTTGTCAATGTTTGAAATCCTACATTGGGTACCCTCCGTTCTGTAGAGCTGAGTGTTTGACAAATTCAGATTGTGGAATGGACAGAGCATGTGTCAACAACAAATGTCTCGACCCGTGCCAAGGAACATGTCCCCCTTCAGCACTCTGTCGTGTGCACAATCATGCTCCCATATGCAGTTGTAAGTTGGCTTGGAGTTGTCGAAATTTGTTATAAACTAGGATAAAATGATGTATCTGATTTTGTAATTCAGGTCCATCAGGATTTAGTGGAAACCCATTCTATGCATGTACTCGACAAGTGAAACCACCAGAACCAAAAGAAGTATCTCAGTTGTCCTGCGCCACAACGGATTGTGGGCCATATTCTCAATGTCGTCAACATGGAGACCAACCTATTTGTAGTTGTCTACCTAATTACAATTTTGGTGAACCACCATTTTGTGCCCCAGAATGCCTTATTTCAGCTGATTGTCCTGCTACCAAAGCCTGCATTCAACAACGCTGCCAAGATCCTGTAAGACTCTTTATAGAATACATTTTAATAACTATTTAATTATGTGAATTAAGAGTGTAATGAACTTTTTTCTGTAGTGTCCTGGAGCTTGTGGGTATAACACAGTATGCAGAGTGATCAATCACAACCCCTCATGCAGTTGTCAAGATGGATACTTTGGGAATTCAGCATTTGGTTGCAATTTACCGCCACCTCCACCCCCTGTAATTGTTCCTCAAAGAAAAGACCCATGTTTTCCATCACCGTGTGGAAATAACGCTCGTTGTAACGCAAGGAATGACATTGGTGTCTGTAGTTGTTTACCTGAATACTTTGGGAACGCGGTTCGTATAACTATTAGTTAAAATTAAATTAAGTGAACATTAATAAAATTTTAATTTCTGTTACAGTACACTGGCTGTTTGCCGGAATGCCAAACGAATGAAGAATGCGCCCTGACTTTAACTTGTGTGAGAAACAAATGTGTAGAACCATGTCCAGGAGTCTGTGGAAATCAAGCGAAGTGTACTGTTAGAAATCATATTGCCACTTGTGACTGTGTAGTTGGTTACACTGGAAATCCTGTAAATTTCATTACTATTTTTATATAGATTTTGTTAAGAGTTTATTTATCTAAAATATTTTTACTGTTAATTTAGTATTCAGGATGTATCTTGGTCCGCTTACGTAAGAAACAAACAATATTTGAAATTTTTATTCTAATTGCTCACGTTTGAATTGCTTCGTTGATTTGAACTAACCAGAAACAGCATTTTAGTTTTTTGCAGGAAATCCTTCTACAGTACTTTGCTCCGTTTTTGGAAACCTACGAACCTAAGCCAAGCCATGCTCATTGATTCGCTATTCGCATGCGCATGACAACAAATTTGCCACATTGCTCAGCATACTGTAAAACTCTCTTTAATTAAGTATTACCAATTTCATTAGTTAGTTGGAATTATTCTTCTGTAGACTTTTGCTCCTAGACTAATTTATATGCGCAGGCGCCGCTATTTATTCCTCGCATGCTTTATTTGACCGTGGAACAAGTTTCACAAGGCCTTGGGTTACAAAATTAAATTAGAATACTAATCGCTTAGCAGGAAATATAACATTTTGTAATTTACATTTTAGCCCCACCGCTTCCGGAACCAGCAAGACCGTGTACACCGTCGCGTAAGACAACATTGTTCATACTTTTCAGTAATGATTACCGAATTCAGCACATTTTTTTTTGTTGTCTCTTTCTTATAGCTTGTGGTCCATTTTCGATTTGCCGTCCTGCAAATGGAGTGGCTTCATGCTCTTGTAAGTAAATTAAAATTAAATTTTATGATAGTTTGAACAGTTTTGACAAGATATTTTGCTAGGTATGCCAAATTATATTGGAAGTCCACCATCTTGTCGTCCAGAATGTGTTTCATCGAATGAGTGTAGCTTGGACAAAGCTTGTATCAATCAGAGATGTGTAGATCCATGTCCGATGACACAGTGTGGACAAAATGCCGCTTGTCGAGTTATCAACCACTCCCCACTTTGTGCCTGCGATTTGGGATACCAAGGAGAACCGGTTAGGATTCTGGAATCTGGAATTTATTTTTAATATATTTACATAAATTTTATTTCTGTATAGTTTATTCGATGTGAAAAACCAATTCCGATCGAGACAAAGAAACCGAATCCCTGTGTGCCCTCAAACTGTGGTCCATTCTCTGAATGTGCTGTACATAATGAAGTAGCAGTCTGCACCTGTTTGAATTCTTACATCGGCTATCCGCCATTCTGCCGTGCTGAATGTGTTATTGATCAAGACTGTGCTACAACACAAAGTTGTCGAAATCAGAAATGTCAAGACGCTTGTAGCGAAGGACGTTGTGGTGTGAATGCAGAATGCAGAGCAATTAATCACCGAGCGCAGTGCTATTGTCTGGAAGAATATTCAATTGGTGATCCATACTCTTACTGCACAAAGCCAGGTATAAGTGATGTAATTATAATGTGACCAAAAGCTTAAAGTGTTAGTGTTTAAAAAAAACAGGATGTCCTGCTAAGAAATTGTTAGATTTTACTCACAAATTTTTAATTTACAGTACGAATTGAGCCAATCAACGTTTGCTCACCAAGCCGTAAGTTATGAATCATATACACCTCTACATTATCTGACGAAATTTAAATTTATGTGTATAATTAATTTTAATTTCAATTTATTACTTTAGCTTGTGGGGAAAATGCAAGATGTCAAGAGAAGAATGGAGCTGGTTCCTGCACGTGTATGCCTGGATACTTTGGAGATCCTGTAAAAATATTTTTCTTTTCTCCATCAGATTATTTTTTTTCGATTTATATATGTCATAAACGAATATTTTTCTCTCAGTATACCACATGCAGAAGAGAATGTGAAACTAACTCCGATTGTATAAGCGCAAAAGCTTGTATCCAATACAAATGTGAAGATCCATGTCCAGGAGTCTGTGGTTACCAGGCAACTTGTACTGTTCTCAACCATGCACCAAGTTGCACATGCGAGCAATTTTATACAGGGAATGCCTATCGAGCTTGTCATCGAATTCGTATGAACTATTATTCTTAATTATTCCTATCAGTTAGCGTTGGTATAATTGAAATTGTTTTATATCATGTAGCTGAACCTCCGGTTACACCACCACCACCAATAAATCCATGTGAACCTTCACCATGTGGGCCGTTTAGTACTTGTCGTGTCAATAATGAAGTGGCTATTTGCAGTTGTTTAGAAAATTACATTGGTTCACCGCCATATTGTCGCCCAGAGGTAAAACGTGTTGAGTTTAAAATAATTTTTGTTTTGTATTAAAATATTTTTATTTACAGTGCTTGATGAACCAAGACTGTGATTTAACGAAAGCATGTGTGAATCAACGGTGTGAAGATCCTTGTCCAAGAGCTCAGTGTGCCCCTAATGCCATATGTCGTGCCATCAATCACTCCCCACTGTGCAGCTGCCCTCCGGAACTGCCTTTGGGAAATCCGTTTTACAATTGTTTAGAATTGAAAATTGTAGCTCCAACACCGGAGCCACGTGATCCGTGTCTCGACTGTGGTCCTTATTCTGAAGTAATTCATAACTTAATTTTGTTATATTGTTTTGTTTTTAATTTTCTAATTTTGTAATTTATTTATAACAGTGCAAGCGCTACAATGACATTGCTGCTTGTACCTGTATGGACCGGTATATCGGGATACCTCCATCTGTAAGTAACAAAAAGTTAAAAATTAAGTAGTACTTTAGGATCACGAAGGATGTTTACATTAGAAATATTTTACAGTGTCGTCCTGAGTGTCTGGTCCATGAAGACTGTGCTAATACGGAAGCTTGTATTAATCAACGCTGTCAAGACCCTTGTCCTGGGGTTTGCGGTTTCAATTCTTACTGTACTGTTCGAAATCACCAAGCAATGTGTTATTGTAACGAGGGTTACATTGGGGATCCGGTATAATTGTTATTCAAATACGTTGAGTCAGGATTTATTCATTGATTTATAATTATTGTGTAGTTCTCTGGATGCAAGTTAATTGTAAAGGTAGAGCCAACACGACCACCACTTCCAACAAACCCTTGTTATCCTTCACCATGTGGTAATGCGACTATTTTATTATGCTCTTTATAAGTGTTAGCTCAAAAACTATTCTAATATTTTAATTTGGTAGGTCCGAATACTGAATGTCGGGAAAGAAATGGGATTGGTTCTTGTACATGTTTACCTGAATATACTGGAGATCCTGTGAGTTTAACATATAGTTGGTTTTATTTTGTTAGAAACTAATTTAAAGTTGTTGGATGAATAATGAATTTTATCATACATTCATACAAATTCACCAATAATTCAGTTGAGTTATTAATTACATAATTATTGTTATTAAATATTAATGTGATTTTTAGTATTCCGGCTGTCGTCCTGAATGTTTGTACAATGACGACTGTCCAACGAATAGAGCCTGTCTGAGGAATAAATGCAGTGACCCATGTCCCGGACTTTGCGGATACCAAGCAAGCTGTTCTGTTCGAAATCACATTGCTACTTGTAACTGTGATCCAGGTTTTGAAGAGGGAGACCCATTTCTTGCTTGTTCGAGAAGACGTAAGGAATTTGCAATTTATTACCAAACTGCCGACCAATGAAAGAAGTATGACACTTATCAAGTACTTTTTTTTAATGAATAGCTATAATTCCTGAGCCTGTGAGACAACCATGCTACCCAAATCGTAAGTGTATTTTTCTTCAAGTATAGATAATTTTTTAAATACGGTATTATGCTTGTTTTAGCTTGTGGTTCGTATTCAACTTGTCGAGAATATAACGATGTAGCCATTTGCCAATGCATTCGTGACTACATGGGATCCCCACCTGCTACGCCATGCAGACCAATGTGCACTACAAATTCTGAATGTCCGTTAGATAGAGCATGTATCAACACCAAGTGTATTGACCCAGTGAGTTGTACCTAATAACTCAAATTTAGTGGTGTTGCTTAGGTTCCGGCTTATCTAATAATATAACTTATAATTTCCAGTGTACGGGTTCGTGTGCTCCAACAGCAGAATGTAGAGTCATTTCGCACTCTGCCATATGTACTTGTAAGTGTATAGAATCAAAATTTTATATTGGTATCCCGGGTAATTTGTATTTTGTATTTTATGATGAAATAGGCCAACGTGGATTCCAGGGTGATCCTTTGTCTAATTGTTATCCAATTATCATCCCTGAAGTACCGCAGAGGAAGAATCCTTGTGCCATTGCAGAGTGTGGTCCATTCTCAACATGTGTTGTGACAAATGACCAAGCTGTTTGTAGTTGCCTTCCTAACTACAACTATGGCCAACCTCCATACTGTCGTCCGGAGTGTCAGATTTCACAAGATTGTCCTTATGATAAAGCTTGTGTTCAACAGAGATGTCAAGATCCTGTTAGCTGATAATGTTATTTTGAAACAAGTTATGGTTGTTTATGTGATTTTAATTGTGTATTCTAGTGCCCTGGTTCGTGTGGGTATAACGCTGAATGTCGTGTTGTCAATCATAATCCATCATGTAGTTGCATCAGTGGTTATGTAGGAAATCCATTATTTGGGTGCAACTTGCCACCACCCCCGCCACCGCCAGAAAGGAAAAATCCGTGTTATCCATCACGTATGTTATTTTTATTTGTTAAATATTATAATATTCAATGAAACAATTATGTTATTATTCTAATAGCTTGCGGAAACAACGCTCGTTGTGAAGAAAGAAATGGAGTAGGCGCATGCGTCTGTTTACCTGAATTCTTTGGAGATCCTGTAAGCAATGCGTAATTCTTAAAAAAAAATTTTTTTTATTAAAAATAAATGTTACTTTTCAAAATTTAGTACGCTGGCTGTAGACCTGAGTGTGAAAACCATGACCAATGTGCACAAGAAAAAGCATGTGTGCGGAACAAATGCGTAGATCCAGTAAGGGATTTGAATTTGGAGCTAAAATTTTGGTAAACTAAGAAAAACTTTTATTTTAGTGTCCTGGCGTCTGTGGATATCAAGCAATCTGCAATGTTCGGAATCATGTTCCGTATTGCGTATGTAGCCCAAGGTATACTGGAAACGCATTCAATGGTTGTTATAAAACTCGTAAGTTGAAACATTTCAACATAATTTTTTTTTGCTTTTTTTTAGTGCATGAAATCACTGAATTATTTTATTTTATTTGAATTAGCTGAGCCACCACTTCCACCTCCATNCAAGGTATACTGGAAACGCATTCAATGGTTGTTATAAAACTCGTAAGTTGAAACATTTCAACATAATTTTTTTTTTGGTTTTTTTTAGTGCATGAAATCACTGAATTATTTTATTTTATTTGAATTAGCTGAGCCACCACTTCCACCTCCACCACCAAAAGATCCATGCGATCCAACTCCCTGTGGGCCTTATAGTAAATGCCGAGTTACCAACGGCATTGCCTCTTGCAGCTGCTTACCTAATTACATCAGCTCACCTCCTCAATGTCGTCCTGAATGTCTTTCTAATAGTGAATGTCCATCAGACAAGGCCTGTATTGACCAACGGTGTGAAAATCCTTGCCCTCGAGCACAATGTGGTATCAATGCTGACTGTCGTGTCATCAATCACTCTCCACTGTGTAATTGTATCACTCCTTACACTGTTGGAGATCCATTCTATCGCTGTGACAGACCAGAAACTAAAATTGAACCTCCGAGACCAAGAAATCTATGTGATCCATTTCCAGGAGGTGATAATGCTGATTGTCAAGAGAGAAACGGAGTCTGTGTCTGTCAATGTAAATCGGGTTATATCGGGACAGTACCTGTAAGAACTCATTTTTAATAAATAATAAATAAATAAATAATTTTGCATTGATTTTCCGTCTGCAGTTCTGCAGGTCAGAATGTACCATTGATCAAGATTGCGCAAATAATCGCGTATGTAGAGGACAGAAATGTGTTGACCCGGTAAACTACTTTGATTTCGCAAGAAAAAGACTAAGAAACAATTGAATTTTTAGAATTAATTTTTATTTTATTTTATTTATTTTTAAGTGTCCTGGGCTTTGTGTAACTGGAGCGGAATGTCGTGTTATCAATCATAGGCCGAACTGTTACTGTATTCATCCTCTCGTCGGAAACGCATTTGTTGAGTGCCTACCGCCACCACCACCTCCACCTAGAATACAACCCTGTAATCCAAGTCCATGCGGAAGCAATGCAATATGCAAAGAACAAAATGGAGTTGCATCTTGTAATTGAAAATTTTAATATTTAATTCAGAAAGATAAAAAGTTAAACTTTGTTTTTCCAACGTAGGTTCATGTATGCAAGACTATTTGGGTGATCCGAGAATTGGTTGTCAACCAGAGTGTACAATCGATCAGCAGTGTCGAGGAGATCAAATTTGTAGCAACCTGAAGTGCAAAGATCCCTGTATTGATAGGAAATTCTGTGGAGCGAATGCACAGTGCAAAACTTCACAACATATTTCTAGATGTTACTGTAAGGGCGTCATGGGTTTGCTTCATATTCATATCTGGAGAATCATTTCATTAATACGTTAATGGCAATTTTTAGGTCTCCCTGGATATACTGGACAACCAGATAACAACGGCTGTAGACTCATCGAAATTACAACCCATCGACCGGAAGTCAAAGCTGATCCTTGCTCAGTCACAAATTGTGGGCCTTATAGTTCATGTCGACCCGATGGTGACTTTGCTTCCTGCTTTTGTCTTCCTTCGTACTTTGGATCCCCTCCTAGAGTAAGTGATATCAAAATTAAGGAAACTTGAATAATCTTTTTTTGTATTAAATACGATGCAAACGTATTCTAGTGTCGTCCTGAATGTCTTCTGAATGAGAACTGCCCATTGAATAGAGCCTGTGTCGAGAACAAATGTGGAAATCTATGTCTAAAATCACCTTGTGGTGTAGGAGCCATTTGTACTATGCAGAATCACATTCCATTCTGCCGTTGCCTTCCAGGGTACTAGTGAATTTTGCTTTTATGCTCTCTATCTTTTAACCAACTATAAATTATGGTAAGCTAGTTGTTGAGTTTAATCTTGATCATTTTGTAGATATATTGGTGACCCTTCAAGCGCCTGTATTCCTGAACAAAGAGTAGTCAATTCTTGTCCTGCTGCCTGTGATCTTTCTGCCATGTGTACCCCACGGCCTGGAACCACCAGAGAAGCTAGTTGTACTTGTCCTCCTAACACAGTGGGAAATCCTTATGNATGTACCCCACGGCCTGGAACCACCAGAGAAGCTAGTTGTACTTGTCCTCCTAACACAGTGGGAAATCCTTATGGTTACCCTGGATGCGCTCGTGAGTCTACTTCACAACTTTATGAGAATTTTCTTATGTCTTGAACGTTTACATGATAAACAAAAGTTTTTTTTTTCAATGGAAATAGCTGTGAAGTCACCTCAGTCAGAGTGTGAGAGTAACTATCAATGTAGATACGATCAGTCATGCGTTAATCAGCGATGTGAGAGCGTATGCCGTCAGGATACGTGTTCTCGGAATTCTTATTGTCTTGCGCAAAATTACCAGCCGATATGTCGATGCCCACAAGGAACGATGGACGATGGTTCAGGCGAATGTCGTCACATCACACCAACTCGTGAGTGAATGTATTTTTCTGTTTTGTTGATTTGTTGCCAATAATTCTAATATTTGTTTTTTGTTGAAGCTGCACCAATTGAAGGCTGTCGATCTAATGATGAATGCACACCAAAAGAAGCCTGCGTCAATCAACGATGTCAGGATCCTTGTAATTGTGGCGCCAATACGTACTGCCGTGTAGTTGACCACTATCCAACTTGCATTTGTAGAGAAGGCTATTCAGGAAATCCATTAACGACTTGTTTCAAACGTAAAGACTAAATTTTTAATTAAATTATGACATAAAAGTAAATATATTTTGTTTTATAAATTTTAGTTGAATGTACGAGCGATTCAGAATGTGAAGATGCGCTTAGTTGCCTGAATACACGATGCGTAGATCCTTGTGTGATTAGAAATCCTTGTGCCTTCAATGCCAAATGTCTTGGGCAGGCTCATCGAGCACAATGTTCATGTACGGTTTTTCTTTTCTGTATTCTAAAAATGGCTTTAATCCAACGATTTCATGAGTTGTTTTGAATATGGATTTTATATTTTAGGTTTACCTGGTTACGAAGGTGATGCATTTGTGCGCTGTATCCCAATCGGTTGTCGAACTCATTCCGACTGCTCCACAAATCAAATTTGCTTGGATAGAAACTGTGTAAACCCTTGCTTGTACCAAAACCCGTGTGCGAGGAACGCCGAATGTCTTGCTATGAATCATGGAACGACTTGTCGATGTCCACCAGAATTGCCTCGCGGTGATGCCTACTCCTACTGTCTTCCTCTAGAGTCAAGATTACCGAATCCAATTTGCCGAATTGATTCAGACTGTCCTCCTGGACTCGCTTGCCTTAACGAAAAATGTCTGGATCCTTGTAAAGAGATTCATCCTTGTGACAGTTCAGCAATTTGTCGTGTCATCAACACCGATCCATTCCGGACAATGACGTGCACATGTGCAGATGGATGGGTGCCAAACGAATATGGACAGTGTCGCCCACTTCTCCCTCCTCTTCCACCTGCAGGCTGTACAAGTGACTCTGAATGTAACGATGTGGAGTCATGTATCAATCGAGCTTGTCGCAGTCCTTGTGACTGTGGCCAAAACGCCATTTGCCAAATAAGGAATCATAGAGCCGTTTGCATTTGCCAAACAGGCTTCGAAGGTGTCAATCCAAACATTGCTTGTTATCCAGGTAAGGAATTCTATTGATAAAGCTCACTAACACTTTTGGTCATTATATTGTAAAATATAGTCATTATATTGAAAATGGTTAAACATAATTTAATTTTTTGATTTCGCAGTTGGATGTCGGTCAGATTCAGAATGTACTGATGACAAGGCTTGCTTTAGTGGAGAATGTACAAATCCTTGCCTGGTGAACAACCCTTGTAGATTTAACTCCGAATGCTACGCAACCAATCACAAGGCTCAGTGTCGATGTCAACCAGGATCCCGAGGACAAATTCCTTACGAGACTTGTTTCGTTGTCGAATGTGAATCTAATTCAGACTGCCCATACAATCGAGGTTGTATTAATGAAAAATGCGTCAGCCCTTGCGTGATTCAGAATCCTTGTGCGCCATCATACGCCGACTGCATTGACCGAGACCATCGCGCCACATGCCAGTGTCGAGTGGGTTACATGGGAAATCCTTTTGTTTCTTGTGAACCTCCATTGAAACAAGTTGAGTGTATAATGGACGGAGATTGTTCATCACAACAAGCTTGCCTGAATGAAAGATGTCAGAATCCTTGCTTGACAATAAGCCCTTGTCAGAGTCCTGCCGAATGTCGAGTAGTAGACACAGTTCCTGTAAGGACTATGGTCTGTCAATGTCCACCTGGCTATGTGTCCATGACCAATGGAGCCTGCCGATTACAACCGGGTATTAGTGTGACTGGTTGCCGAGCTGATAGCGAATGTAATGAGCAGGAAGCATGCTACAATGGATTATGTAGAAATCCTTGCGACTGTGGACCTAATAGTCGATGTCTTGTTAAATATCACCAGCCAATTTGCTCATGCGCTGATGGTTTTGATGGGAATCCGAAATATGGATGCTTTGAAGGTATGTTTTTCAGCAACATTTATATTTTTTGATGTTGGTTTCGAAAATAGTAAGATACTTGTTGTTTCAGTTGGTTGCAAGGCAGATTCCGATTGCCCAACAACGTATGCTTGCCGAAACCGTCATTGTGAACCTGTTTGCCCAGCTAAGTGCGGAAATGGAGCAATTTGTCATGGTATCGCACATGCTCCTGTTTGTGTCTGTAAGTAGTTAGTTAATATGCTGGGTTTAAAATTATTGTATATTATAAGCGCAAAGTTTAACTTGATGTTGTTATAGGTCCTACTGATTCTCGTCCGGGGTCAGATCCATATACATCTTGTATCCCAGTGGGATGTGCGGCAAACGATGGGTGTCCAAGTGAAAAAGAGTGCATCAATGGAAAATGCGAAAATCCTTGCGCAGTGAGAGACGTTTGCAATCCACCGGCGTCTTGTCGTGCTGTCTTTCACAAAGCTCACTGTGTTTGTCCTCCTGGATTCTCAAGATCTGAAGATGGTGGCAGTTGTCGCAGAATTGGTAAGTTCTGGTTAAAAATTCTCATGATACTTTTATTGAATTAGATCAAACTTTTACAAGTTTAATTTGAATTTGAATGTCAGAACCACCTCCTCCTGGTTGCATAAGTGACAGCGAATGTCCATCAAAATTGGCTTGCATTAGAGGAGAATGTCGTAATCCATGTGTGGAAGCTTCACCATGTGGAGAAAATGCTGAATGTACTGTGGTAGACACGCTACCTGTACGAACGATGATTTGCATTTGCATTCCAGGATACAAAGGGTTTGCTTTGATACGCTGTGACCCACGTAAGATTGTCAACATTTATGATAGGAGATATTATCTTTAGCTAACTTTTGTATTTTTTTTATGCAGCCATTCGTTGTGACATCAGCAAAGGCTTTATTATAACGGAAGATAAACAATGTATCTGTCCGCCTGGAAATGGACTTGACGAGCGTGGGAATTGTATTCCTTGTGAGCCTGAGCGAGGTTACAAAGTGGATGAAAACGGTCGTTGCGTTTGTGATACTGATAAATACGTCTTGACCATTCGTGGAGAGTGTGGATGTTCTTACAATGATGACTGTCCAGATGATCGGTTCTGTTATATTACAAACAGAACATGTATTCCACCCTGTGCCACTAAAATATGTGGTAACAACTCTGATTGCGTGACTTCACATCACGAGGCACGGTGCATTTGCCTTCCTGGATTCATTCAAGCAGATGATGAAAACTGTCATATCCCACCCCCAATCGAATTTCCAGCACCGCGCATGGTTGTGGAGTGTCCAGGAGATGGGATTGAAGTGAACCTGGATTTTACCCCTACACTTGAAGCATTTGCTAGTTTTGATGGATTTATGTATGTCAAAGGTTATTCGAGAGATACCGCTTGTAGGACAGGACTTCCTGGGAATTCTAAAACTGTCAACTTTAAGGTCAAATTTGGTTCATGTGGTTTAGTTTACAAAGAGGTTAGTCGGTTGAAAATTTATTCATCACTTTTTAGAATTCGTCAATTTGATTCATTCATTCGTCAATTCGATATGATTGTTCTAATTTTGATACAATGTATTAATATTTTTTACAGGGAGAAACACCAGGATTTATTCTCGTAGTACAAAAGAACAATAAGTTGGTAACGTATAATGCTCAAGCCTATAGCATCAAATGTATTTATTCCACTGGTGACCGAACTGTGAGTGTTGGTTATGACCTGACAATTGATACACCAAACGGTACAATAGGTGAAGTCGGTCCACCCCCAGTATGTTCCATGAGAATTGTTACGACGACCGGTGGTGATATTGATTCAGCTCAACTTGGTGAACCCCTCCTCCTTCGAGTTACAGTCGAACCCTCATCCATATACAGTGGATTTGCTAGAAATTGTGTCGCTAAAACGACAAACGATGCAGATCAGGTTAATACATACAGTGTTACGGATGAAAACGGATGTGCGACGGATCCAACAGTTTTTGGAGAATGGTCAGTTGACCCAGACACACAATATCTCAACGCACAGTTCAGTGCTTTCAAATTTCCTAGTGGAAGTAATAGTCTCAAATTCAATTGCGCTGTGCGTATTTGTTTTGGGAAATGTCAATCGGTAATTCTAAAGATAATAAGTTACGTTTTCTCGATTATAAATAATTTGTATACTGTGTTTTTTTTTGTCGTAGGTTAACTGTCGCGGTGTGGATGCCTTTGGTCGTAGGAAGCGGCGCCAAGTTGATGTGGACAACAATATTCCACTATCACAAAATAGTGTGAGCATGCGTGAAGAAGTAATGATTTCGTCGAATGAAATAAGCACATTAGAAGAATTGCCAAATCAACGACCAGATGCAATCTTAGGTACCTAACTTTTATATTTATTATTATTATTTTTTGACTTTGTTTAGTTTTAATTTAATAATAATTTTGATTTAGCTCGTCAACGAACCGACGAAGGGAACGAAGTTTGTATCAGTAGAACTGGGATAATTGTTTCCCTTGTTCTCACTGCACTTCTTTCGATAATCGCAGTGGCTTTAGCTGTATGCTGTTGGCTGGTTGCATTTAAGAGACAGGCAGGTCGCCATGTTCATGGTCCTCTCCCACATCCCGCAGAATTCCCAAATCCTTTGTTCACAGACAACGGTGGAACACTTGGAAGGAGTAGTAAAAGTAGAGGAGCTTCAACTACTCCTGGCACTTCATCTAATAATACATTAAGTAGACGAACTAATACAGGAACTTCTCATTAACTTCACATATTTTTTTTTAATATTTATTACTCTCCAATATCCCAAAAATATCCCACTTTTTTTAACTGTTACTAATTTTGTACGCTTACTATTTACTACTTATTAAGAGAAAAACTCTGTATTTAATTTGTTAATTCCTGTGTAACTGAACTTAACAAGATTTGGGTTAAGAACAGGGTAGTTAAGAGTAGGACTTAAGACTAAACAAATAGCATTAATAAAATTCGTTGAACTGACATCGTTAGAATTATTTCGGACTTGACTATAACCGTTTCGACTTACGGTATAAATTCAACATGAAATCCATAGTTATCAACCTCAGGAAGAATAAACCAGTTTGTTAGTAACATATCGAAGAAATTTTGTTGATGCTTTGTGTAATAGGGTGGTCACTTGCGATAATTTAAATAGCCAAAACGAAAATAATTTTTACTAAAAATTACATTCATTTTTCTTGAGTTTAAATTATTAAAGTAGGGCTTAAAGGATTTAAAATTTTCAAAATCTACTTTAATTAGCGCAGGTTGAGTTGTTTCCAACATTTAGATTAAAGAATTTTTTTACACAAGGTTTTCAAATCTTACACTCCAAGTTTGAAACATTTTAAGGTTAAGGTTTTATCCATTTAGTAAATTTTTCCAAAAAGAAATTGTTGGACAAAGTTACCTTGGGTAGAATCATTTGAGAAGGAAGGAATATATTTGTCTGTTTCGATGATTGGGAGGTAAATTTGTTACATGTTTTATAAATGCGATAAGTGCTACACCGAAACACACAATCACTGCACCTGTGCCGGAGTGGACATCAGGATTAACACCGAGAAATACATACTGCCAGATGAATGCGAAAACCTATTGAAAGAAAATATTCTATAATCAAAAATTCAAAAATTTAAACGGATTTTTCTAAAAGAAAATTATATTATAGAGCCTTTGGGAGAGTAAGCTTACAACATCTGCTGTCCTGACAAGTGCGATTGGTCCTAATATGAAAATAAAATAAACCAGTTAGGCAATTTTGAGTTAAAAGTTCAATAACTTTTGTAATCAGTAAATTTACCTGCGTCTTCAAATTTCAACGCCAAAGTGATCAAGATTTGACCGGTGAGGGTAAGGATGCCTACGGATGTAATAAGAAACCACTCCCATGCAGAATCTGGAATATCAAATCGACCAATAGCAAGGCAGTAGATGCAACATTCGATAACTCCAACGACTCCAAAGAAAAATGTCACGAGAGTAAAATGGATACGACGAAGAGAGCGTAGAATAACGATTACTAAAGTAGCGAAAATCATAAATCCAAAAGATAGAGATGCACCAATCTAAAAAAAAATTTTTTTTTTAATTTTCCAAAAATTCGATAGTGTTATTTTAAGTCTGGCAACAAAAAAAAATAAAATGAATGTCAAGCGAAGTTAATCCTGTGCAGATGTTGCCATAAAGCAAAAAAAAAAGACAGTAAATTCTCAAACTCAAATTAACGGTTTGTATTTTTTTAATGGAAAAACTCAAAATTCATATTTTTCTTACAATATTATCACTGTTCAGTGAAATGTATCCAGTAATCCCTGGTACAATCCTAGCAGTAATGAGAACTCCAATAAGCGTAATCAGTGCTGAAAAAAAAAAGTTTAATTAACAAAATTTGCCTCTGATTGCTCAGGGCCGTCAGATTTATATTTTATAATCTTACCTGCAAGAGTCGGTACAATACCACATTTCTCTCCAAGAAAAATCCAAGCAACCACTAAAATTATGAGCAAAAAAAATTAAAATACGATTTATAGAAAATTGGTTCTACATTCAAAAAAAAAATTTTTTCCCTTACGACCTACAAAAATAGGAGTGCTAAATGAAATTGTTGTAACGCTAGCAATGGATATATAGCTCAAAGCAGAGTACTGAAGAAGTATAGCTGTACAACCGCCCAACCTCGAAACTGAAAAAAAAACAAACAAACAACCTTTGTTCTTTCGTTTATAATAAATTTTTAAACACTGACAGTATGACGGACCACGACGATTGGCTTGTGAGATTTTAATTGCCCATAAAAGAAATATACAGTACACCAAAAATACACAGGCGGAAAATGACAAACTCGGTTTAAAGGCTCGGTTCATCATTTTGTGCCTGCGGGTATCTCTACCTTTATGTAAATAAAGTAACATCAAATTACAATCAACTTCGTTTTAATGGGCTGATTGTAATTAATTCTAACTTTATATTAACTTGTTGAGAAATTTGATTGTGAAATTTTGTTTTCGTGAGTATTGCCAAATTATTGAATACTTACCAATATAGTTACTAAGGTCTTGATATTTCCCTTGTGTTTTAATGTCAGCGGCCAAATTGGTTCAAATACGTTTACTTTTTTTATACATCGATAGTAGAGTAGTATCGGTAAGGTTAAGAGTATACCTAAAAATCGGTAAACCCCGATAGATCCCGGGTGAATTTTACCATTGAGAACTTTGACAATGAGGACACACAGTGATAATGTAATACAGGAACCCAAACCTACAAACAAAATATAATCTATTAGTACGAAATTCAAAAAAAAATAGTTTTGTACTTACGAACTGTTATATAAAAATGTGTACTATGATGATTTGAATGTACATGATGATTTACCTAAGAGAATTCCAATGTATCTTTGCCATCCTGTACGTTCTGGTTTAAGTTTTGTTGTGTCCTTGCCCTTTGTCACCAAATCATTTTCAAACAGGTCAGTTCCAATGGTAGATTTTAAAAATTCATTATTTTCAGCATTTTCTTGTGTAAAATTTTTTATTTCAGTGCTATTGTTAAATTCTAGTCTACTCTTATCCATAACTTCTATTGTCAATTTCTGATGTTAAATTTATTCTGAGGGAGCAATATTTATAGCTAGAAGGAATATTTCAGATAAACTTGAATTTTATGGGTGAAATATTTTAGGCGGCTATGCTAGTACTAATTTGGTTATCCATCATCAAGGCCGAACAAATGCACTTTTTGCATTAATAGCATTTTTCAAAACCTATGATCGGCCTATTGATAACTGGTTTCTTCACGAATTATAAAAATTGCAACCGAACGATGCAAATATGTAACACATTAATCGCATTAAAACGTATTTTCGAAAAATGTCGCATTAAGTCGCATCGAATTGTAGTTTGAGTAACTACAAAATTCAAAATATTTCGGTTTAAATTTTCAATAATTAAATTTAGTAAAAATTAGAAATTTTACTTCGTCGAACACTTCCTCTTATTACCTAAANAGGAGAGAGAAAGTTACAACTATCGCACATAAATTCAAACAGAAATTTCGCATTAGTTGGACATTGGCATTTATTTAGTTTGTTGATTTAAAATTAGATAGGTGGTTCACTTAAGAGCTTTAGGCAAACTTCAATATTCTAAACTTGTTAACTTTATTATTNACATTTCAAGAAATTGACAGGAACTACATCGTGGATACGTATTGTGGTAAAATTTTGTATCGGCGACATCGCCCTAAAAATTTTAATCACATTTAATCCGATTTAGCCTGACGATTATTTATAGTTAAATATTGTTTGCTTACATTTTTCTATTTTCCTTAATAGAACTAGAATGTCAAGTTCCTCATCGCCAGAACGTAGGAAGAAACATAAGAATTCTAAGAAGAGACGATACGACTCCGATGAGCGCTTCAGATCCATGGAGTGTAAAATTCAGAAGCTCACCGATATTGTCGAAAAACTTACGACAAATCGTCAATCGGAATCAATGTCTACTGGGATCGAAGATCGTTCACGTCGACAAACTACTCCCGCACACTCCGCTCATTGCTCACGAAGTAGGTCGAGTTCAATTATTAGTTTCCACGTTGGAGGGCAAAACTCTCCTTTCTTGATATCCTTGGAACAGATAGTGCAGAGCCCCTTAAAGGGGTAAAAGCCACAGGCTCTCTGCCAATAGAAAACTCCCAAGAAAAGAATAGTGCCAAAGGTCACATTGAATTCAATTTAGACGATGAAGCACTTCTGATGTTGGGAGACACGCGCCTTGTGTCGGAACCACTCGGTCCTCCGCTACACAAAGAAATAGCCACACGTTGGGAGTCTATTTCTACCAAGGGCTTAAACAATGAGGAGAAAACAAAAATTATGAAGGAGTTTCCAACTCCTTCAAACGCCAAACTTCTCGGTGCTCCAATTCTTAACCCATAGGTGGAAGCAGCACTTAATTCCGCAACCAATCATCAAGATAAGGAACTTAAACAAATTCAAAAGAATTTGGGAAGCGGCCTAAGCGCTCTTGGCTCATCTTTGATAGCTGCTATCTCAATCAAAGATAAGTTAGAGGCAACCGGAAATTCCAAGGAAATCATTGCGCCATTAAGCACGGCTGCACGGATGCTATTGGATGTACAGTTTTCCATATCTACTCTGCGTCGTCGTCAGATTGTTCCAACCATCAAACCGTCGCTAAAGCCAGTCCTTGCGAATACTGATATCGACACCTTTCTTTTTGGAAACGATTTGAGTCAAAAAATAAAGGCTGCACAAGAGTTGAATAAAGCTGGCCAGGAAATTCAGCCTCGCACTTCAACTCTTAAACCCAAAGGGTCAACTGGCAGGGCTCAACGGTTACCAATTGTTGGAAATAAATCCGGAGTGCCTTTAAACTTCCAACGCCCGCCAATTCGACGTCACTACCGGGAGAAACCGGCGAGTCAAAAGGGCGGGCAATATCAGAACAAAACCCGATATCATCACTAGAAATACAGGTTGGTGGAAAACTTAAAAAGTTTATTCCTCAATGGGAAAAATTCACATCTGACTCCACAGTTCTGGAAGTCATAAGAGGTTTCAAACTTCCATTTCTTGAAACACCAATCCAAATGTATACTCCCACTAATACAAAGTTTACAGAAACTGAAACGTTGGAAATGAAACTAGCAGTGACGAACTTATTAAATACCAGAGCAGTTAAAATTGTAGAACCTGTTATTGGTCAGTTTTTATCTCCAATCTTTCTCGTCCCAAAATCTGACAACGGCTTTAGATTTATTATAAATCTGAAGAAGTTAAACGAGTATTTGAAATACGAACACTTCAAATTGGAAGATTTTAGGACAGCTCGCAACCTGGTCACTCGTCACTGCCATTTCGGTTCAATAGATTTGAAAGATGCTTATTATCATATTCCAATTGCTAAGCATCATCGTAAATACCTGCGCTTCCAGTGGATGGGACGACTCTATGAGTTTAACTGTCTCCCGTTTGGTCTCGCCCCAGCTCCTAGAATTTNAGATTTTAGGACAGCTCGCAACCTGGTCACTCGTCACTGCCATTTCGGTTCAATAGATTTGAAAGATGCTTATTATCATATTCCAATTGCTAAGCATCATCGTAAATACCTGCGCTTCCAGTGGATGGGACGACTCTATGAGTTTAACTGTCTCCCGTTTGGTCTCGCCCCAGCTCCTAGAATTTTTACAAAAATTCTCAAACCAGTATATCGAATGAACTCCTCGTCCCCTATGTGTAGGCAGTAGATTTTGGATGATATTTTATGCATAGGATCAACGTTTGCTCAATGCAACGAAAGCATAAAACAAACGATCTGTTTTCTTAAGAAATTAGGGTTTACAGTGAATTTTTCGAAGTCACAATTAAATCCNAACGATCTGTTTTCTTAAGAAATTAGGGTTTACAGTGAATTTTTCGAAGTCACAATTAAATCCTACTACACATATAATATATCTGGGGTTCGAATTTAATTCAATAAGTATGACAATGTCGTTGCCAACTTCCAAGAAATTGAAACNTATAATATATCTGGGGTTCGAATTTAATTCAATAAGTATGACAATGTCGTTGCCAACTTCCAAGAAATTGAAACTGATAACAGATTGTAAATATTTGCTACGCAAGACACGTGTAAAAATTCGAAATTTTGCTGAGATTTTAGGAAGGTTGGTTGCTGCATGCCCAGCCGTTTANCGCAAGACACGTGTAAAAATTCGAAATTTTGCTGAGATTTTAGGAAGGTTGGTTGCTGCATGCCCAGCCGTTTACGTGGGCATGATGTACACGAAACGCCTTGAACGCAGCAAATATCTCGCATTACTTACCGCTAACGGTAACTACGATGAATTCATGTCAGTAAACGACACTGACAGAGAAGACATTACTTGGTGGTTAAATAACCTTCCTAAAACCACATCCAGGATTCGTTTTGATACGTATGACATAGAAATTTTTTCAGACGCTTCAACATCAGGTTGGGGCGTAACCAATGGTCAATTCAAGACGCACGGTTTTTGGACAAGTTCACTCGAGGAACGACACATTAACGAATTGGAACTAGTCGCTGCGTATTATGCGTTGAGATGCAGCGCTAATAATCTCTACAACAAACAGATTTTATTGCGTACTGATAATACGACAACTCTACACTATATCAACAGAATGGGAGGTATAAAATTTCCAAACCTAAACAAAATTACNACAACTCTACACTATATCAACAGAATGGGAGGTATAAAATTTCCAAACCTAAACAAAATTACTCGAAGAATTTGGAAATTTTGTGAAGCTAGGCATTTACATGCACTAGCCTCATACATACCTTCTGCGGAAAATGTTGTTGCCGATTCTGAGTCCAGACAAAAAGATTATGAGTCAGAGTGGTCATTGTCCATGTCTCATTTCGAAAAAATTTGCAAAATCTTTGGAAACCCCGACATCGATTTATTCGCAACTTGTGCAAATAATAAATGTAAACGATATGTATCATGGAGACCAGATCCATACTCCAGTTTAATTGATGCGTTCACGATTAGTTGGAAAGANTGTAAACGATATGTATCATGGAGACCAGATCCATACTCCAGTTTAATTGATGCGTTCACGATTAGTTGGAAAGAACTGAAATTTTATTGTTTTCCACCGTTTTCACTCATTCTGCGATGCTTGAGGAAAATTCAAAACGAAAACTCTAAAGGAATTGTGATAGTTCCAAATTGGAACACTCAATGCTGGTTTCCTTTATTCATGCAATTATGTAACGGAAACTTTATTGTGCTGGAGCCCTCTGATAATTTACTCACTGTTGGTTCTAGACAACATCCAATGAGGAATCATCTTTCCCTGGTGGCAGGAATTTTATCAAATCTGCCTACATGAAAAGAGGACTTCCTGATCAGACACTGGAGACNCTGGTTTCCTTTATTCATGCAATTATGTAACGGAAACTTTATTGTGCTGGAGCCCTCTGATAATTTACTCACTGCTGGTTCTAGACAACATCCAATGAGGAATCAGCTTTCCCTGGTGGCAGGAATTTTATCAAATCTGCCTACATGAAAAGAGGACTTCCTGATCAGACACTGGAGACCGTTTTATCATCAATCACGAATAACAGCTGGAGACAGTATGATTCAGCACTCAGATATTGATGGGAATTTACATGTTCGGCAGGATTTGATCCATACATACCTACAGTTGACAGGCTGCTACTGTTTTTACAAANGTGGGAATTTACATGTTCGGCAGGATTTGATCCATACATACCTACAGTTGACAGGCTGCTACTGTTTTTACAAATCCGTTTTGACTCAGGCGCCGGCTACAGTTCCATNTACATACCTACAGTTGACAGGCTGCTACTGTTTTTACAAATCCGTTTTGACTCAGGCGCCGGCTACAGTTCCATTGGAACAGCAAGATCTGCTATCTCACTTTTGTCTGGTTCAAATATCTCTGAACACGCCATGGTGACAAGATTTGTCAAAGGAATCGGTAAAATTAGACCCCCTATTCCCCGTTATAACAATATGTGGGATCCTAAGCCAGTTTTAGAGTATCTGGGCAGTCTTGAACCAATTTCTGAGTTAAACTTAGANAACAATATGTGGGATCCTAAGCCAGTTTTAGAGTATCTGGGCAGTCTTGAACCAATTTCTGAGTTAAACTTAGAGAACCTAACCTTGAAACTGGTTGGTTTACTTGCATTGTGTACAGCCCAAAGGGTACAAACATTAACTGCAATTTTAGTTTCACAGATCATTGATAGAGACAATGCAATTGAAATTTTTGTTTCGGCTTCATTGAAAACTTCCANAATTTTAGTTTCACAGATCATTGATAGAGACAATGCAATTGAAATTTTTGTTTCGGCTTCATTGAAAACTTCCAAACCCGGAAGACAACAACCTTGCTTGTTTATTCCAAAATTTGTTGACCATCCAGAATGGTGCGCGTTCAGAGTCTTAAAAGAGTATTTGCTTCGAACAGAACCATTTCGAAATCATTTGGATGATCAACTTTTTCGCAGTTTTACGTCACCTCATCGGCCTGTAACGACCCAAACAGNTTATTCCAAAATTTGTTGACCATCCAGAATGGTGCGCGTTCAGAGTCTTAAAAGAGTATTTGCTTCGAACAGAATCATTTCGAAATCATTTGGATGATCAACTTTTTCGCAGTCACCTCATCGGCCTGTAACGACCCAAACAGTGAGCAGGTGGATTAAAAAAGTTTTGTCCGGCAGCGGAATTGATACAAATTATTTCACTGCCCATAGTACAAGACATGCGTCAACTTCAATTGCAGCAAAACACGGAATTTCGCTGGATCAAATTCGAGCTACCGCTGGTTGGAGCAAAACATCTGATGTATTTGCTAAATTTTATAACCGACCAATAGATAACAGAGCCAACTTCACAGAAGCTGTTTTCAGTTGAAAGTTAAATTAATTAAAATTTACGGCATCAATCGAATATGCCTTTGTTATTTCGCACGTTCTTTCAACAACTACAGTATAATTTAGGTAATAAGAGGANGCATCAATCGAATATGCCTTTGTTATTTCGCACGTTCTTTCAACAACTACAGTATAATTTAGGTAATAAGAGGAAGTGTTCGACGAAGTAAAATTTTATGATTAAACGAAACTTGGTGAAGTTTCGATCATAATTTTACGAGTCGAACACTTCCGAATTATTACCTTCCCACCCACCCATTTCAATTGGCGTTGGAAACTTACAATTTAATATAGCGATAAGTCATCGTCTACCCTATTTTGCGAAATAATGCTACAAATGAATGAGGTTTCGGGTGGANTTTAATATAGCGATAAGTCATCGTCTACCCTATTTTGCGAAATAATGCTACAAATGAATGAGGTTTCGGGTGGAAAGAGAGAGATGGAGCTGGCGTGGGGTGGTTTGCTTTTCAGCTTTAAAGTGTGGTCCTTGCAGTATTAATTATAGGCTACTACAGTATAATTTAGGTAATAATTCGGAAGTGTTCGACTCGTAAAATTATGATCGAAACTTCACCAAGTTTCGTTTAATCATAAAAATAGATTACATCAAAAATTATAAATTATAAAAAAAAAGTCGATTTGAGCTGAAATATTCAAATATGACGTTAATGAGTAGTAAATAACGAGAGAGAAAGTTACAACTATCGCACATAATTCAAACAGAAATTTCGCATTAGTTGGACATTGGTATTTATTTAGTTTGTTGATGTAAAATTAGATAGGTGGTTCACTTAAGAGCTTTAGGCAAACTTCAATATTCTAAACTTGTTAACTTTATTATTNGTAAAATTAGATAGGTGGTTCACTTAAGAGCTTTAGGCAAACTTCAATATTCTAAACTTGTTAACTTTATTATTATTTTTCGGCAGGTCCCAATCAAACAGCTACCGATTGTCTTTTATTTTGTAGACGACCTCTTCTGCGCAACTGAGAAAAATTTAGCAAAACTGCAAATTTGCCTTTATACCTTTATAATGACAATACAACAATCAAGGCAGAAACATTCAAACTATTAGGAATACGATTTCGAAAAAATTGCATTTGCTGTTTTAGTAGATCCCATTTGCAATGAGAAATCCATTCAAATTTTGATTTGACAAATTTCGATGGATTTGAAATTTCGAATTCGAATTATCCAACAAGTGCACGACGTGGTCTTATGTTAATTTGGAACGATGATTATTATGACACAATGGAAAATAAAACTGGGTAATTTAGACAAATTGCGTTGTAAATTTGATTATGCGAGTATACTCAACGTCTCAAATACAGGCTGAGTTATCTTTAGTGTCCCTATAGCCGAGAAAGAGATAAAGGCTAAACTCATACCTTCACTTTCATATGTTGTAGTCAGAGGAAAATAAACGTCTGATAATTTCACTCTTCTCTTTGAAATTCATTACCAAACATAAACGGTTTCATGGAGTGTGTCCGTTTATGACTATTGTTTCAACCATGCACTTCACATGTTATCCAAACTAGAAGGAGTTATTCAAATTATTTAAGAATCAGGGTTATGATTTTCGCGCCACAGAATACTTTCCTCAAGTTAGCCACCGAACAGAATCTCAGGTATCCCCATCGAATTTGATTAACATGTGAAGTATATGGCTGAAACCATAGTCATTGACGGACAGACACCATGCGACCCTTTTTGCTAAGAATGAGATTGGAAAAAGAAGAGTGAGGGTCTGGCGTAACCAAGTTGAAAATCTCCAAGGCTTCACTCCATTTGACTACAACATATGAAAGTGGAAGGATGAGTATAGCCTTTATCTCTTCCTCGGCTACAGAATCACTAAAGATAACCTACCCTGTACAATATCTGTAATTGACCTCCGAGTACTCTTTCTTACCCAATATCTAAATTTCTTAAATCCCCACCACAAGAGTATATATTGTTTAGAGCAGCTAGTTTAAATATTGAAGATGATCCGGGTATCAAATTATTTAATGTTGAATATTTTGAGAAATCAACTGGGTCAGACGAAGTAGCATGTCAACGTGGATATTTTATTTCAAAACAACCACAACTATACAATTTTATTGCATACAACCGGAGCTGGGAATGTTTCAATTATGATTTATAAACACAGCTGTTTGATTGGGTGATTTGGATAGCTATCATCTTGATAACAATCGGCCGCCGCTTTAACTAGTTTTACGAATCGGCCTTGCATCCGGCGTTGCCGATGCAAGGGACAGTCTAATCAGTTGCGTCGGCCGATTCATTCTGAAATGTATACTTGAGTGAAATAATCCCAAATCGGACTCTTTCTTTGTGGAATATGAGCTACGAAATAATTTAAATAATTGAGCAAGTACAACGTGGAAACAAAACGCAATTACAATATTATTTATAAGAAAATTTAATTTATATATACTCTCGAACCAAATAGCATTGAGCCCTCAAAGTTCTCGCTGCGAGATTTTTTGTTTTTTCTTTCGAGATGTGCGCGTCTTCTCATTTAAACTTTTAGGTGGTGAAGTTAAAGTTTAATTCTTAATTCAGATAAGTCTTATTTTTTATTTAAATTTACCTTACCACCAAAAATTGAAAAAGACATAGTGTTAAAGGTAAAACCATTTCTAATTAAATTAAAGGAGAGTGTACAAGGAGTTGGGCGGGAGACATCTGATAGCAAGAAATTTCTAGAAAAAATTGGAATTAAAAATGTGATTCAGGCAACTGCTATAGCATGTCAACGTATCAAAGGTGTTACTTGCGCCACATTAAAGACTTCCGAGACACAAGGTAAAAAATTTTTGATGTAATGAAAATCAAAAATGAAAGAAATGTAGGCAAATTCTTTTAAATGATACACAAGTCCAAAACTCAAAAATATGAAAAGAAATATTGGATTCGCGAGATAGAGTAATTGAAAGAAACGTTGAATTAACCAAATCTACTCAAAATCCTGTTCTAAAATTAGAATATTCTATTTATAGNGCCGCTTTAACTAGTTTTACGAATCGGCCTTGCATCCGGCGTTGCCGATGCAAGGGACAGTCTAATCAGTTGCGGCGGCCGATTCATTCTGAAATGTATACTTGAGTGAAATAATCCCAAATCGGACTCTTTCTTTGTGGAATATGAGCTACGAAATAATTTAAATAATTAAGCAAGTACAACGTGGATACAACACGCAATTACAATATTATTTATAAGAAAATTTAATTTATATATACTTACCAGTTGGACGTGGTTCTGGCTGGGTTTCGTCTGTATTTGGTATCACTACAATTTCGTCATCCGATTGGATCATTTTCACCAAATTCTTNGCTCAATGCTATTTGGTTCGAGAGTACTTACCAGTTGGACGTGGCTCTGGCTGGGTTTCGTCTGTATTTGGTATCACTACAATTTCGTCATCCGATTGGATCATTTTCACCAAATTCTTTAAGATTAGCCTAACTCAAATTACAAATGAAACCGAAATTCACGATACATTGCTTGTTGTGACAAAACTGTTTGGTGGCAACGCATGCGTCAGAATCGGCTGCATCGGTCGATGCATGTACATCGCCGATTCCAAATGACACTGGATTTTTGCGGGTTTTTGCCCGCATCGGGGCAACAGTACTCTTATCCTTGACGTTAATGCTTTAATAAAACAATTTTAGATAGTCCTTAAGTTATTGTTTATGGAATATTAATAGAACAATATCCAAATTATTCAACAAAATTAGGTTCACAAGTAATTTTTATATCCACGGTAGCCACATTTCCTTTGATGGCCAGTATTCTAACAAATTTATACAAAAGGCTTAGTTGTCACTAATTTAATTGTACCTTCACAAATTCAACATGCGCATACATTTAATGATACTGTTACCATTCTGCTAACTAAGCAGAATTTTCTCAACGAAATGGTAACTTAACTTAAAAATTTTCGAATTTCTTTAAACAATAAAAATGAAAACGCTCTTTTAATTTTCAGATTTATTTTATTGTCAAAAACGAAAACCTTTTGGTATTATACAGAACTGACCTCTGAATGAGCTCTACCAAAATACTGAATATCTTGGTCAAAATTGTAGCGCTTTATAAGTCAGAGTGCGGACTTTTAGCAACCCCAACTTGGGTTAAATGTAACTTAAACTTATAGAAATAAATGTAAATTAATAACAGATATACTATTCTTGGAAAAGTTAAAAATACAACTAATAAATAATCAATAATTCCTTTCCAAGATAATCATATTAATTAACATAATTATTTCAAACTAAATGAACTCAGATAAAAATATTACTAATACTAACAAGTAGAGGTGTTGAGAAGCTCCGAAAACTCGAAGACAAATATCGAAGCTTCGGGTTTCGAATTTTCTTGGCAATCTTCGATAAAGTCTTCGATCGAAGCTACGAAGGTTAAATATCTCAATTTTAGCGTGTCGACTTTCATAAAATTCTAATTTCTCAATTTACAACGTAATAGAACGTTAAATTGGCTTCCGCTTGCTATTGCTATTTGATAGACACCCCACATGCAAATCCTTCGAATTTTCGATCGAAGACTTCGATGAAGCTTCGATCTTCCATTTTGTTTTTTTCGTTCCCTTCGATCTTCGATCGAAGGGGGGAAACGCCCTTCGCAACATCTCTACTAACAACGAATTATAAATTAACATAATTACTAATTAAATAATAATAATACAAAAAAAAATAACTTAATAACAAAAGACAAATTTTGTTTCTGTTACAGTACTTTTAATGACAATTGGGCAATTTGGCCAATGCTTATGGTAGACTTCTATGGCTAAAATAATGAAATGCTTGATCCATGTGTTGGGGAGTGGTGCGGCACGACTTAGGGCTGAGCGAACTCCTCTGAACCTTCGGAGTGAGTAGAGCCCTGGTCTTGCAATCTGGAGGAGCTAAAGACCCACTGGCGTAACTCGTACTCCAAGGTGGAGAACAGAAGATCCAAACAAGGTGACCCCAAGTCCAAAGCAGNATAACAAAAGACAAATTTTGTTTCTGTTACAATACTTTTAATGACAATTGGGCAATTTGGCCAATGCTCATGGTAGACTTCTATGGCTAAAATAATGAAATGCTTGATCCATGTGTTGGGGAGTGGTGCGGCACGACTTAGGGCTGAGCGAACTCCTCTGAACCTTCGGAGTGAGTAGAGCCCTGGTCTTGCAATCTGGAGGAGCTAAAGACCCACTGGCGTAACTCGTACTCCAAGGTGGAGAACAGAAGATCCAAACAAGGTGACCCCAAGTCCAAAGCAGTGCAGAGAGGAGCGGAGCAGTCAAAAGAAGAAAGGTGTGTTCTGGACAAAGTCCAGAGAGAGAATGAAGTGATTTGGAATTAGTACCTTATATNCCTGGTCTTGCAATCTGGAGGAGCTAAAGACCCACTGGCGTAACTCGTACTCGAAGGTGGAGAACAGAAGATCCAAACAAGGTGACCCCAAGTCCAAAGCAGTGCAGAGAGGAGCGGAGAAGTCAAAAGAAGAAAGGTGTGTTCTGGACAAAGTCCAGAGAGAGAATGAAGTGATTTGGAATTAGTACCTTATATTTATACCAAAATGAGTAGTAGAATTTCCTATGAAAGGAGTAAATTCTACTCAATTATGCTAATTTCATTCTAAAAGCTAANTATTTATACCAAAATGAGTAGTAGAATTTCCTATGAAAGGAGTAAATTCTACTCAATTATGCTAATTTCATTCTAAAAGCTAAAGATTCAATGAGTGAACAATAGTCTAATTTACATAAAGATAATAAACAATGACACATTTTCTGGATATGGAAATGAACTGATAAAGACGATAAAAAATATACCCAACGTTCTTCTTATACAGGATGGGTTATCTTTAGTGTACCTAAAGCTGAGGAAGAGATAAGGGCTATACTTATTCTTCCACTTTCATATGTTCTAGTCAAATGGATTGAAGTTTAGTAAGTTTTTCAACTTGGCTGCGCCAGACTCACTCTTCTCTTTCCAATCTCATTCCTAGAAAAAAAACGGTCGCATGGTGACTGTCCGCTTATGACTATGGTTTCAACCATACACTTCACATGCTATTCAAACTAAATGGGGTTACTTGAGATTCTATTCGGCGAGAAAANTATGGTTTCAACCATACACTTCACATGCTATTCAAACTAAATGGGGTTACTTGAGATTCTATTCGGCGAGAAAATTATTATGTGGCGCGAAAATCATAGCCCAAATTCAAATTTTTAATAATTTGAAATTGGACTATGATTATTGCGCCATTGAGTTTCCTTCAAGCTAGTCTCCGCACAGAATCTCAATTAACGCCTTTAGTTTGGATAACATGTGAAGTGCATGGTTGAAACAATAGTCATAAGTAGGGACACGCCATGTGACCGTTTTTCTTTGGGAATGAGATTTCATAAAGAAGAGTAAATCTCAGAGGCTTAAGCCTGGGCTCCACTGAAGCCGTCGATAAATAAGCCGACGTCAAAATTACCGTCGGCAACTTAACTAAGTAAGCCACACTGAGTTTACGGCAAAGTTTCCGTCGTCAACCTTGCTACCAGAAGATAAGCCGTCGGCTTCGGTAGGAACTACTACATAAAAGCATAAAATTATGATAGTCTTCTTTTTTTTCCGATACGCATATCTGAGTTTGCTCCATTCCAATTTACACCAAAGAACTTTAATTAAATGTTAATTAGTTTATTTTAATTTTTAGCATCGTGCCATGCTTACCATCTGTGTTAATTTCTTTATAAACTTCGTTCCACGCTTGCTCCATCAGCAACTTGCTACGATTCGATGCTGAACTTGCATCATAATGTATCGCTCGACTTTGAATAGCAGTTATTATAAATTCTTTATCTTCTTCCATTTGATTTTCTATTATTTATTTAAGACAAAAACAAACTATTTTTGTAGAAATTGGGGCAGATTGAACCGACTGTGAGAAATGGCCAGGTCCAAAAGTAGAGGAATGGTCCACTTTTGGGGCTCACATCTCAAAGCGTTAGAGAAAGTGCCGTCGGCTTCCACGCCGACGGCAGGAACAGTGCAGTGGGAACGCTCAGACGCTTCTCCCTCCGACCGGCAAATCTGCTGTCGGCATCTTGCCGACAGCTACAAATTCTCGGTGGGAACTACTTCGACAACAAACGTGCTGGGAGAAAGTTGCCGTCGGCTTAGGTGGGGCCAAGGCTTTACTTTCCTCTGACTCCAACATATGAAATTGAAAGTATGAATAAATGCCTTATCTCTTCCTCGGCTATAGCGACAATAAAGATAACCCACCCTGTAGCNGGGGCCAAGGCTTTACTTTCCTCTGACTCCAACATATGAAATTGAAAGTATGAATAAATGCCTTATCTCTTCCTCTGCTATAGCGACAATAAAGATAACCCACCCTGTAGCTTAGATAGGATGTGGATAAAACAGAACTAAATTTTCAAAAATGAAAAAAAAATTTATAATGCAGATAAATAAAGCTATGTGGGAAGTTTATATTCACGGTTCCCTTGGTCTTTTGTAGCGAAGCTGCATAGGAAATTGTGTATAAAAAAAAATTTTCTTGCTTTACCCCCAATATAGTCCACAGCGGCGCACTATTTATGTTCTAGGTATTTAAAAATATTTTCAATTAGGACATTTCGTTGTTTAATTCAAATGCTAGGTAGCTCAAGCGAAAAAAATCAAGAAAACTTGTGCGTTTTGTACAATTTCCTTTGAATCTGAGCTTTCAATGCCCAAGGGAACCCCCAATTATTTTGCCAGGATACTCTATTTATGTGCTATTTAAAAATATTTTCATTTTATAATACAATTCGCTCTGTTTAATTCAAATCCTATGCATGTCCAGCGGAAATGATTATAAAAATAATAGTTTTCAGGACATTTAAGCTTTGTTTAATCCAAACCCTAGGTATTTCAACCGGGAAAAGTCAAGAAAAATTGCACTCTGTGCACAATTTTCTCTTCATCTTAACTACTAAAGGCCAAGGAAATCGTGAATATAGCTTCTCACGATGTTCTATTTTATGTGTTATAATACAAAAGCTTTCAGTTTTGACATTTAGTTTATTCCAAATCCTAAGTAGGTCATTCGGGGAAAATCGCGAAAAATTGTACTTTTTGTACAATTTCGTATGCAGTTTAGGTTCAAATGCCAAGGGAACCGTGAATGTAACTTCATTTATCCGCTACATAAAATGTTTTCGTTTTGGAAATTTAGCTGTGTTTAATCCTAATCCTATGTATCTCAAGCGGGAAAAGTCAAAAAAATTACACTCTGTGCACAATTTCCTCTGCAGCTTGACTACTAAAGGTTAATGTATACTCCAATCCTCTGCTTGTCATCTTCATTCAATCTCCATCTCACATCCATTTTCATCTTAATTTTCACTTTGAAGTTAATGTATACTCCAATTTAAAATACAAGAAAAAGCAAAGGTAATGGGTGGAGCCCAATTTCAAATACAAGAAAAAACAAAGTTAATGGGTGGAGCTAAACTAAAATGAATTTGGGTCTTAGTCGTATTTTGTTGGTTTGGGGAGAGTGAGACCATCTCTTAACATTATACTCTCATCTTCATCTAGAGCAAAAGTTGGATTCAATCCAACTTTTGCTCTAGATGAAAACTCACCTCGCTCCTCCCTTTATTGAAGGTAGGATGAAATGAGAGTTGAATGAAAAGCGAGTATATATTGCAAAAATGACTAGCAAGATGAAGATGAGAAGTAAATGCAGATTGAATGAAGATGAAATTCTGGAGTATACATTAGCCTTAAAACTAAACCCAAGGGAACCGTGAATATAGCTTCCCACGATGTTCTATTTATGTTCGATAAAAAAATTTCAGTTTGGATATTTAGTTCTGTTTAATCCAAATCCTAAGTAGGTAATGCGGGAAAAATCACAGAAAACTGTACTTTTTGTATAATTCTTCNTTCTGTTTAATCCAAATCCTAAGTAGGTAATGCGGGAAAAATCACAGAAAACTGTACTTTTTGTATAATTCTTCTGCAGCTTAACTTCTAAAGGCGAGGGCAACCCCGAATTACTTTCCCACAAGGCTCTATTTTTGTATTATTCAAAATTATGACTGCTTGAGCGCTCATTAAATAGCCCAGATTTGGCCGTTTCTTCCATTGTCCCTAAGGGCAAACAAACTAATCGACGAACCTAAGAATTTGTACTTGTTTATTATGTGTCCCTGTGTGCAAATATGCACAAGTATTGTACAGTGGGTTAAGTCGTTTGTCCTGTAGGGTCAATTAAAAAAAAACGCTTTATGTGATTTGCGAATTTTATATCCTACAAAATTGTTTGAGGTTATTCGTAATTTTGAAATTACAAGCCTGATGAAATTTGACGCTGGCTAAAAATAAATGTTGAAGTACAAACTGGTGTGTAATTCCTTAGGCTGATGAGCGCAAAATTGTGTGTGCTTTTAAAATTTTTCAAATTATAGTATTAGGCAATTGGTGCAAAAAAAATATTCACAAAGTGAGCAGCTTTATTTAATTTATAAAAATAATCGTTTGATCGGAAGATCCGATTTATTAATCTCCCGACATAATGCGAAAAATTTTTTCAAATTTAAATCCACTAACGAACTTTTTTTAGTGTTCTCCATGACTCTGACTCCGAAGTCATGACTTTGACTCTGACTCTGACTACCAGGGTTTTTGGGAGTCGGGAGTCATTTGATGACTGACTCCCATGGTTTTTGGGAATCAGTGTCATGACTGTGAGAGTCGACTCCCAGATTTGGAAGTCATGACTCTTTTAAAAGATATGCAAATGAGTATATCGGACTTATTTTCGTTATTTTTCTCATCTATTTTCATCATTCAACGCAAGGTTCCTTGACAACAAAAAACTTTGTTATCAATGAACCTTGACTAAACTTAAAAAAAAAATTTTAATTTCAGATTACCCTAACAGATTCTCTATTTTTGTATCACATGACTCCAGAGTCAGAGTCATGACTCTGACTCTCATTTACAGTCGACTCCAAAAATTCAAGGAGTCGAGAGTCGACTCCCAACATTTAGACTCATAGTCATCACTCCCTGAGTCAGTGACACTGACTCAGGCCAAACTGGGAGTCATGGAGAACACTAACTTTATTCTTCGTCCGAATGGTTGAATTCCCAATAATTTTATTTAACATTTTCCCGACATGAGTGGAATAGGTTGGTTCGGTTAATGAGTTAGAAATAATCATAAACAAATATCAATTCCGAAGTAATTTATTGTTCGTCGGAATCGTACAATAATTCTTTAAATGTCTACACCAATTCAATTAATATGTAAATAAATTTTATCCAAATAATTAAAAAAAATTTGCAACTAAATATTTAGTAAAAAAAATTTTTTATTCTCTTTAGAAGTTTTCCCATCAATGGTGAGTAGGTTGAAAACTCAGAGTCTGACTTATCAAAGAACAAGGGGAAAAGGTGTGGAGTGTTGTCAATAAGTCTTAAAACCATTATTTTGGGGCCACTCATGACTCACCTAACCCAGAGCCAATCAGAATTTAGGAAATTTTTTTAAAGTATTATTTCTTAAAATTGACCTCCGGTCACCTAACCTTAAACACTGTATATTTTAATTCATAAATTATTGACTGATTTATATGTTCTAAAGACGAAAATTTGTAAGGAATGTAATGAATAATTCCGATTGGAATGCCCAACTCTGACTGTTGGTTTAAGTATTGTTGTAAGTTTGAGTTGGGTCGGAATTGGCACGCCATTATTATTATTGCAAAAATTAAACTATCCCTATCCAATTTTCTCCGTTTGTTTAAATTATTTTGGTAAGATTTGACGCCTACTGACGAATTTATCACTTCCACTGGACCGTTGAGTCTGCTATTCTCCAACGGTATCGATTAAAGGGTGAGCACTGGAATTTAAAGGTAAAGACGTCATTCATTCATTGTTGAAAAAGTATGCGGCACCGCCGTTGTTGGTGTTGAGTTGTTTGCAAATCCCATTACCCTTTTGTCTTTGCTCATCATCTAAGCTCTAAGTTTTAATCCTAGATAAGTTTAAATCGGAGTTTGGATTTTTAGAAACTATTTTAGAACAAAGTTCTTTGTCCAAAATTGGAAACAAACGGTGAAAATTGAATTGACATAATTTACTCCCAAAAGAAGTAACGACGAAGTGAGTGAGTAGTGACTTGGCCCTTACGTTAATTGGGTAGTGTGAACGATCAAGTTTCCATATACACATTCCGTTCCATTGTTCCGTATCCCGCTTGACTAGTTCAATCAGTCTAGAATTGAGATTACTTGTTAGAAGCTCGGAGGTTCCACCAAGAGAGTGGAACCTTGAGTTGGTTAAATTTGGACTAAATGGTGACGAAGAGGCAGGATGTCAGGAACTTCGGGTACTTTGGCGACGTCCATCAAAAGCGAACCCTCTTCTTTTTCGGCTGGGAGTAAGACTGCGAATAAAACCACCGCATTTGCCCATTACGATGTTAATAAATATTTTCAAGTAAGATCAAATTATGGAAAGTTTAGGCTAAGTAGTGCACTTGAACAATAGTTCAAAACATAGTTTTTTTTTTTTTTTTTTTTTTTGTTATTACAGGTGAAGCAAACTGAGCCCGTAGCACGACAGTTAACACAGAAACATGGAATGCAAACGTTGGGGAAAGCTTTACCAGCTCGTCGTGCTGGAGCTGCAACAGCAGGTGTGACATCAGAAAATTCAACATCTTCCCAACAGCCAGAGCCTAACAACGTGAGCGTCCTGTCAGGACCTATTGGAGTATCTCAATCTCAAGATCTACTGAATCAAGGATGGTCAAATCAATCACAACAGCATCCATCCGCTGGACTTATGCATCCCATTCCCAACAACACAGGCCCATCTTCCTTGGTATATCATATTTTTTTTTTATAAATAATCTTAACAACAGCAGTGCCTTTACATCAGATGGAATTTCATAATTCAATTGATATTGAATAAGTATTTTTCTTGTTACAATACAACTTTTAGGAAAAAAAGTGGAGTGGCGGAAGAGAAGGCGGAGATGGGAATTACTCGTCAAGTCGATTCACCCAAGAGTTTCCTACTTTAGATGCAGCAGTAGAAGTGCACAAAGGGCCCCCAGTCAACTCTTCCGGTGGAAATATACAAGGTCAAGGTCAAAGGTCACAACATCCAAAATCTCAAGACAATCAGTACGGACCTGGTCCTGCTCTCAGGCCACAGAGTAAGCAATTGTGTTAAAGTCAACATTGTCATAAATTAGCTGATAATAAATTTTTTATTACAAAATATGAAATTATAATGGTGGAATTACTCGGTACATTTACTGTATTTAGTTGATATTCCTTTTGCAGCGGAAGGGAGTTGGACCCAGGGGGGTGGAAGAAGACCACCAAACCAATCATCAACTTATCCCCAAGGTTGTTTCCTTTGGTGATCTAATTATAATGTAAAGTTTGGTCAATAGTTTTTTTTTTCAAATATTCAGATCGGCACAACTTGGGCGGCCCGGTTCCACCACAAATGTCTCTGGGCCAGGGAGGCCAAGTACCAGCACCCATGGGATATCAAATGAACTTCCGACCCATCGGCAACCAACCCTTAGTAAGTTTAAAATAATGTCATTCAAAATTTCGATAGAAATTATACTTCTATTTAAAAAATTGTGAACGAATTTTCCAGATTTATCCGAACGTAGGATCAGGATTTTATCCCGGTCCGGGAGGAGGTCCTGGAGCTCGATTTGGAATGCCCATCCCTCTTAACGCGCCTCCACCTACATCCCAAGGCCAAGGTCTTCCAAATGAAGGACCTCTTTCAGCTCGCCGTGGGATGGGTGTTCAACCTCGCCCAAGTTCCCACTTTACTACCAAACCCATTATTCGACAAGAGGAATTGGAACGAATGGATGAGATCGGCACTCATGACGGTGATTGGGCCTCAACCAGCGATGATGTTGACTATAACAAAAAGATTAACTTCAGTGATGAGGAGGATCACTCACAACAACAGAAAAAGTCAAGTTCTGCTTCACCGACACTTTCAGTAGGATTTAGCAGAGACGGTAGGATTGATGAGAGAGAGCGAAAACCGCTTAAAATTCTGGATAGGGCTCGGGAAGAGGATCGAGATAGAAATAGAATGGAGCCTGGGAATCGAAATATGCGAGATCAAGAGGAAGATTGGAGACCCAACAGGCACTATGATAATGAGCGAGACCGTGGTAGTCGGAGGGGACGAGATGATGACTGGAGGAGGTCAGTTCCTTACTGTAAAGAGAGTTTGATTAAAAGTTTCATTTTTCTGATCAATTAAATGGACAACAATGTAGTGAGTACTGGAAAGAAAAAAATTCATTTATGATTTTCTTTGCAGTGGCTCGAACCGGCAGTTTGGAGAAGAAATGAAAAGTAAGAAAGGCCCACCTCCACAAAATAGCAGAGATTCTCGACCTTCTGACTTTTCCAACAAGTATTCGAGTAATGTCCCACCGCGCTTCCGCCAGCAGCAACAGCACAATACCCAGCTACCATACAACCAAAACCAACAACCACAGAGACAGACTCCCAGTCCCAATTCAAACTCGAGTGAGTACTTAACTTATTCAGAATTAATTCTTTTGCAATTTTCACTGATTATAATTTTTGATAATCAGGCAAAGAGCATGAACGAGATGCTCCTACTATGCCTTACAAAATTCTTGAAAGGAAACGAGGAGACAGTGAATCGATCCGTGAAAGCAAAGACCCGACAAAGGAAAAACGGAAGTTTTCAACTGACCATCAGGACCCTCGGTGAGTTTTTCGAAAGTATCAGTTTAAATTACAAACTTTTGAACTTTGTGGACTTCTAAATTTCAGACAGAAGAATAAAGAGACGAAGAAAAATGATGATTTGGGAAACAAAGGTGGACCCAAGGATGTACATCGTTTGCCTGTACCGGATAGCAAAGCGCTGAAGAAGGAAGATACTGAGAAGCGATCCGTACGGAGCACAATTTCCTGGGCAGAGGAAATGGATGAAGACGAATGTCTCAATGATATTACAGAAACTAGAAAATCCCACCATAAGGTAAACGTAAATGTTCCTTAGTTGGATTCCATGTGGATAAATATTTAAAAAATTATGTTGCAAAATTCAAATCATTAGAATGATATTTTTAAATGATTTTTATTTGCATGGTTTTCATCTGATATTTTACCGTGAGAAGCGGGTTGAATTTTACAGATGATTTTAAACTAATTTGTTGTTGTGAACTGCCGAAACAACCAATCTCCATTCATCCTGGAATGTTGAAACCATTTCATATTGTTCACTTTTTTAATCTTAGGAACCAAGCCCGCCAGTGTCTCATTTGAAGAAGGAAGACAGAAGGGATCGAATAGATTCCAAGCGCTTCATCAAGCAGACAAAAGTTGCAGACATGCAGACAATTGTCAAGACAGAATCTCCTCAGGACAAAATTCCTCCTTTAATTCCAAAGGAGCTCATTACGGCCAAGAATGAAAAAGAGGAATTACCACCGGAGAGTACAAAAGCAGAAGGCATCTCACTTGAAAAACTCACTGAACTCCAGCCTCTTCCGAAAAAAGAAACACCTGAGCGAGAGATTGATCAAAATTGGAAAAGGAGTAAATCACCTGAAAATAAACGAATTTCCAACCAGCAGCATGTGCAGCAACAACAGCAGAATGTGCAGCCACAGAATGCGCATCAGCAGCAACGAGGTGGTCTTCGGGGTCAAGGTTATGGCAGACCATCAGATCAAAATCGAAACCAATCCGAGCAACCTAAAGTAGGTGAAGGACAGACTCCTACAAAGCCTGAACCAATTGAACAAATTCCACAGCCACTGGTATCTAAAGAGCCCGTTAGCAGCAAACCTAGGGATGAATTCGTGGGAGATGGAACAACGACTGAAGTTCCTGTTAAGAAAAAATCTTTCAGTGAAGCCGGACCGCCTCCGAAAAAAGGCAGTAATGAACGAGAGAATGAGGCTGGCTATCGGAAAGGTCATAAATCTCCTCCTCGGAATAAAAGAAATATCAATAATCAACAACAACGTGGCGGGTCTCGTTCTCAGCAAAACTATGGTCCAGCAGCGTCTGATCGGACTTCAGAAAGGGACAGAAGCCGCGGGCAAGGAGTGAAACCAACTAAATCAGCGTCAGAAACTTCAATGCTTGGGAAAACAGAATCTCCTGTAGATCAACAACTGGCAAAGGAACCTGTATCGATTGTCGAACAGTCTGGTCAACAAGATGGATCAGATACGAAAAAGAAACTCACCAACGAGAGCTCCTTACTTACAACTGTGTCCGCTCCGCAGAAGAAGATTACGGAAGGAGAAACTGATCCTGGACTTGGATTTCGTAAAGGAAATAAGTCACCTTCTGGGAATAGGAGAATCACTAATGCCAATCAGCAAAGGAGTGGCTCTCGTCTTCAAGGCTACGGTCCACCTTCGGATCGAAGCCCCTTCTCATCAAACAGTACCAAGCAGGTAATGAAACCAAAGGAATTGTATTCGTTTTTTTTTGTTCAATTAAACTTACAAAAAAAAAATTTTCAGTAGATCATATCAAAATATTCTAGCGTCAATGATATGATTCTTTTATTTCATAATTAAAAGTTGAGGCTGTTAAATTTGAATTACAGGAAGATGAAAAATTAGTAAAAGAGAAGGAGAAGGTGCTTGAGACAAATCAGCACCAGAACCATCACCACCCATCACGAGTTGCGATTCCGCCACCAACTTCCGGTCCTATTCCACTGATGGCTCTAGGGGACATATCGCCTCCTGAGATGCCTTTGAGAAGGCACAACGAATTTCGAGATACCAGAGCTCCAAGATTTCAGAGAGGTTCAGGGGGTTCAGGGAGAGGGATTGGAGGAGGAGGAGATCATCGCGGAGGTGGAATTGGTTCAAAACATCAAACGCCATCTACAAGATTTCGTGAGCGTGATGGTAAAGTTACTCATCGTCGCTCAAGTGACAAAATCCATGAAACTCATCCTTCAACCGATCAGGAGCCAGAAGGAGGATCAAATAATAATGCATGGGCTAAACCACTCCGAGGAGGTCCAAATGAAGAGAAATCAACTGGAGGAAAAGTTCTTGAGCCTACGAAGGAGATGATGAACTTGAGTATTAGTGGACCTGTACAGTCTGGCGGAATTGGTCCACCTCCACCAACCTCATCGTCATCAGGAAGCGGGGGTGTGACACAGTCGGGTGCAGATCTCGCCGGCTCCAAAGTTCCCACAATGGTATTTGAAAACACAAAAATGAAAATGACATCGGAGGGTCAAGGGCAAGGGAAAGGAATGCCGTTAAAATTAACGGCAGAGGAACCTATACCCAATTCTGGCCCTGCTCCATTGTCCTCCTTTAGCTCTACGATGGAAAAAGGTATTGATATTGGGAAATCACTTCCGCTGAATTTTGGAAATGCTCCTTCTCCTGTAAAATTGGATTTTGGGTCAACATTTGGTGAAGAAGCATCGAGACATACAGATTCAGGGAAAGCGGGTAATTCGTTCCTTCATCAGAGTTCTCGTGTCTATGCTCACATTTCACATCAGCCAATGAGTCCACTTCAGACAGACCTCAGTGAGAATCTCCAAGCTATCAGAAGCATTTGGGATGCTCCGACGCCGAATCTCCCTTCGGAGCAAACGACTGGCTCGGATGATACGTCCCTCAATGCTCATTTTGGGCCGGATTCCTTCAAAACTTCCGATTCTGGGATTTCTGGGTAAGTTTTTTCCATCGAGTACTGATAGAATAAAATTATTATTTGAGTAAATTATTTAAAAAAAAAATTTTTTTTTAATATTTTTTAATAAAGTGTTTTAATATAATATTTTAATTTAGACAACCATTGGGTCAGGCGAGCAATGGTTATGGATCTGGTGTCCCTTCATCTGTGTCAGTAATTGCAAAACCAAATTCCAGTTCTAGCCCTACAGGCGGTTTGCGACAAATGAAGACTGTCCAACAGTCAGTGATGGACTCTCAACAACAACAACAGAGTCATGGACCCATATCCTTCTCTCCTTTTGGATATGGTATGCCTCAAGGGGCTCCGTTTGGTGGTATTGGACAAGTTGGAATTCCCTCACCACCGTCAATCTATGGAAAACCAACTACTACTATCCCTACACCTCTTTACCAATCCTTTCAACATCCAGAGCAGTCCCATGTAATGTGAATTTGTCATAATTGTTAATTCTGAAGGATATGAAATTTCTTTGAAATCTAATTTAATCTTCTTTTGTATTTAGGTTATGAGTGGAAATAACCGGCCGCATTCCCAATATGGTGGATTCCAAAATGTTCAACCAGGAGGCGGAGGAGCTCACTATGGATCCCTATATCTCCAAACCTTCGATAATCCCTATTCCTCTTACGGACATGCGACACACTCAGGTCCCCAATCCGCTCCTCTTGGTTCTGTCCAACTCCAAGGAAACAATCGGATCTCTCCTAGTTCCATGCCACTGACCTCGAGTGCAGCAGGTCCAGTTGGAGGAATGATGAATTCCTCTTCTGTCGGTGGAAACAACGCTTTCAAGGCTGTAAGGAGCGGAAATCAAAATCCAAACATGTCTCATCCCTCAGTACACCATGGCCCTCCTCCCAGCCAGCAATATTCACAAATGACTCACCATATTCCCCATCATTTGGCACCCATTGGACCACAGAAGGGTCCATACTCACAACCCGGCCTTCCTCCACAGACTCAAGTAGAATATTTATGTTCAATTTTTATTTATTTTTTCAACATTAGATCAAATTAGCAAGGTCTTTTGTTTGTTTTTAGCCTCAGCTCTACATTCAGTTTGATCCAAACCAGCCGTCAGTTATGAACATGGGTCAAACTTATGGTGGACTTCGTAGTGGTGGAGGACCTCCTCCTTCTGCAACCCCACCGATGCAGAGTCTCTCCTCTTCCTCTTACTATGGTTCGTCCGGAGGACAAGGGGGTGTCTACCCTGGACCAAACTCTCAAACTGGTAATATCCAAGGGCTTCATGTTGCTGTTCAACCAGGATCCTCCACCGGACCCAATCCACATTATGGAATGCAATTTCAGCCCAATCTCAACATGCAAGGATACAGCTCACAAGTAATTTAGAATATAATTGATTATATTTTATTAATATTAATATTAACTCAAATTCAAAGATATTTTATTCCCAAGGGCCCAAATAGCAATGTAGCAGGGATGAACCTTGGAAACTCAATGGTACGTCCTTCTCATGCATCACGGAAATGAATTGATCAACGTCTCTTTCTATATACATTGGGAAGAGACTTGGAAGACCGAAATCGATGAAATACAATGACTATGGAACTTGTCACTTGTCGTAGGCGAAGTATTTAGGCCATACGGAATACCCAAATTAGAACCTATTCCTCGTTTCCTCTCGTTTTTTTTTTTTTTTTTATTTGAAAAAAAAAACAACCACTGTTATGATGGTTACCCATTTTCCCAATTTCCCAAAAAAAGATTAAAATCATGAAGCAAACTTTCCCTGCAATCCTATTCCCTCCATACCTCGGATTCTAAACTTTAGAATACAGAAACTTGACTTGTTCGATGAATAAAATTCTTAGAAAAGTTAATTGATCAGATCCTAATTTCCTTAAAAAGTAGTCGCTTTCTAGGAGCGATGAAAATAAAATCAATAGTTCTCTTCCCCATACTTCCCTCCTCCATTTGCTATTAAATCAAAAAACTTAAAATATTTTACACTATTTCTAGCTATAGTAAATGTCTCAAGGTTTTTGCTTCTTTGTAGCCGAACGGAGTTGGTCGATCATTAATAAGTTATGTAATTTGGACCCAAAAAAGTCTGCCTATAATAATAATATTACTGTTTCAAAGAACAACACTCAGTGAACTAATAAAAGTGCATCTCTGTACACCTAAAAAATAAACTTGCTAATAAAACTTGTATTTGTAGAACGCTAAAACTAACAGAACACAATAATGGCGCTAGAGAAATTTGTGAGTGTCAAGCACAAACTTGAATATTGAAAATGGAAGTTAGATGACGTTATTGTCAAATTAGAGTTAATTTATCATAAAAATAATTTAATAGTTTCTGAAGTCATTTTTCGAAAAAGATTAAAGGAATATATAGCGAAATGAATGGAATTATTATTGAATTGTCATGCGCTTTTGGAGTTTTCTTACAGCTCGAGTTGACGATATTTTTTTCGTAAATTTGAGACAGGGTCACGGAAGAGTACTGGATCCAATCGTACACTGGATCGCTTAAATGGTACCGAACCATAAATTTCTAGTAGCTCATTGAGACAGTTTTGTCGCTGTTGAAAGATATCCTCGTCACCGCTTACTTTTCTGTAATGTGAGAAAATAATTTTAATTTTGTAATTACAAACTTAAATAAAAAAGATCAAATCAGTTGAAATTACTTGGCAGATTGGTCCATTTTGTGCGAAGTGAGCTTGATGGGCGGTTTCCGTGTAATTCGAGAAACAATGATATTGAGCAGAATGTCTTCACAGCTATGGAGAGACTCAACGAGTTGTTGGGCTTGCGTAGGAGTCTGTGTCCAGTAAAGGTGGTTGTAGTAGACATGATACATGGCACCATTTGCTAATACCATACTGTAGTCATTCGTCCGTTTTGAACTATAGCGCCAAACATTCTGTAAACAAAATTTGTACGTAATTTAATTAAATTTATGAAAATGTTGGGGGGTCCATTAATTGCTGTCCTTCGTTAAATGTAACCTTCTTCTCGTCCCAATAGTGAGATCGTGTGGAATAGCCTACTATCCTATCAGGAAATGAACGCCATACTGAATAAGCAAAGTCCATTTCGTCTGTGCTCAGTAACTCCTTCTCATCAAGTGACAAAACCTAACAATCAAAGTTTTACAAAAATAAAAAGTATAGCGTTTTAGTTGGATNTTTCGTCTGTGCTCAGTAACTCCTTCTCATCAAGTGACAAAACCTAACAATCAAAGTTTTACAAAAATAAAAAGTCTCCTTAGTTTGTATAGCGTTTTAGTTGGAATAAGTGATAGAAAGAAACTTAACGGCATCTGTTTCAATTTCGTCGGATGTGACAAAGCGTTGAGAAANGTATAGCGTTTTAGTTGGATTAAGTGATAGAAAGAAACTTAACGGCATCTGTTTCAATTTCGTCGGATGTGACAAAGCGTTGAGAAACAGATTTTGATGAACTTCTTTTGATAGTCAGTGGAACCTTCACATCTGGCCATACTTTAGGAATTGGACGCAAACTGTCCCATATGATGAGTATCTAAAATAAACGTATATCAAAAGTAGATAAATAATTTTTTTTTTTTTCATTCTTTAAAATTACAAATAAATGACCTTTGAAATGTATTGGCTCTTGGCAGCATTCCTAACTTGCCGAAATAGAAGGGAATTGGAATAAGATCCCAAAGTGGAAGACTTGAGCCCATTTATTCCAGACTCGACATAAATGACAGCGGTAAAATTTGGAAGAAGTCCTACATCACCATCATGATGGAATGGGAATCTCTTGATATCGTCAGCATAGTCTAAGTCAAAACTCAAAGCTCCTGGGACACTATTCCAGAGATTCTTGTCACGCCATGTGTGTCTCTCTACCCGATCTCTGATTATCTGAGTGTACATAGTTTGTCGTTTTAAATTTTTAGAAAATTGACTAAGAATTGACAAATTTATACTTGCCTCGAAGGTAGTGTAAATAATTTTCTCCATAGAGGCGAGATATTGGTTCCAAATGACTTGGGTTTGTTGTCTTAGGGTGAATATCTCCAAGTTACTGATTGACCTGACGACGTCGAGAGTTTGAAGTAATGTCCTTTCGTCACCCATGATGGTGGCCGCCTTCCAATCAATCACTTCAGAGAATGGAAGAATCCACCCATTTGCAACCAGAACAGGAATGCAACCGGCTTTTAGTGCTTCTAGAAATCGAAACGAACCCACTCGACGACCCCTTGGCACCAAACAGAATGTAGAATTGAGGAGCAACGTCTCATAGTCATACCTAAGTAATAGAGAGTAGTAAAAAAATAAAACTATTCAATACTTCGGGAAATATTTTGTTAGTACTTTTCATATTCTGCGTTGTCTGTGTCACATCTGTCGTCTTTCATTTCTTTCCAGTTCTTCCCATGCTTACAAGTTGTAACCATTATGACGTCCTTTTTGTTATGAAGATGGTAAACTGAATTACGTGTCTCGGAACCAATTCCGTAAACATAGCGTTTACCTTAACCACATTAAAAAATTCAACGATTGAGAACAAAAAAGTTAATATTTAGTTAATATTCATTAATGGCACTCTACTAACCCTTGAAACTAATGAGATGTTGTTTATAAGATGGAAATTCGTTGGATACTCCAAGTCCTAAATCCTCTCCTTTCTCTACATGTGTTCCATGGAAGAGGGGGAGAGAGATGTCAAAGTTGGGTCGGAAGTGTTCAACAGACATGGAAGCTTTGGCTAGAATCGCCTTCCCAACTTTGAATCCTAATTCAGTCTCATTGTAAAGTGGCCAAGTTCCAGCATAGAGATTAAAAATGATATGATTTTCTCCGTTGTTCCAAAACTGGAGAAGAAAAAAAAAAGAATCCAAAGTAGAACAGTAATATCAGAAGTTTATAAATTCTAATAATAATAATAATTTATCTTACAGGAGCTTTTTGTAACCTCGATGGAACGTTTCGAACAAAGTCTCTTGATAACTCGTCCCTGTCTAATGTATCAATGCTAAGAACAAAGAGACATGCCTGACCAGGATCTTTTGTATAATATGGCGATGATGTAATAACATTGAGAATTTTTTCATAAGTAGGACTAGTAGGAACGGCAGACTCTACGGAATAAACATAGACTTTGAAGTTATCTCGGCATCTATTGAAATTAAAGCAAGTTTCCATTTGACAATGAATAAAGTCTTCCTCTGGACGTTGATTTTCATTATGACCGTCTTTCAATAATTTTTCTTTTTCATAGTTCTGCTGGACGTCTTCTATACTGAGATATGATAAACTGTGAAGCATATAATCCCATTCCTTATCTCGTAATTTAGTTGCTTCTGGAAGTCGGAAGTAATCTTTTGGAAATAAGATCCATAGAGACAGTAATGTTAGCCCTAAAATGAAGGTTAGTAGAACAAGTGAAATGAGGGGATACTTCCGTCTCCGCCCCATGTTCACTGCTGACCTTCCTAATAAATAAAAAATATAATAATTATTCTAAAAACTCCCACTTATTTAGTAATCTAAAATTAGAAATTAAGAACGAATTACCTTTCTTGTCACCTCATTTTTTGATTGTTAGATACTGTCCGGCTACCACAATTTTTACCGTTGGTTATTATTATTCCGTTAATCTTATCCAAAAATCTTTGAAACAATTAAATTAAACTTGGCTTAATTTGTTGATAAAAATTTTGTATTTTTTTTTCAATTTCTTAACTTTTTGAATTTTACGACTTCCCGCTCTCAGAATTTCTCAGTAGATTCTTAAAACAAAGATAAAAGAATTCGTGTAACTTTTACCAAGGCGTTAGTCATCAGTGAGATTAATTTAGTGATGAATTACCACGAGGCTTAAGAAAATGAATTAATTTTATAAAAATTTACATAAGACTATAAATTAGAAATAAAATTATTAATTTGTTGTGAAAAAGTATGTAATTTTGATAAGATTTGACAACAGGAAGAGAAAGGGTGGTCAAAGGGGTGATTTTTATAGTGAAAATAAGTGAAAGTTAGAGAAAGTGAGTTTCAGTTCGTTGCGCTGCGATTCAACGCTTTCTTTTTGGTTACATCGAAAGTGAGTTAGTTGACAACTAGCTGTTGTTGGAGACGGAAGTAAAATGGTTTACTACTGTCAATTCTGATTTGTAACAAGTGGTGCTAAAATTGAGTTTTAAGATGAAATAAAATTTATTTTTAACTTTAATAAGTAAAAGTAAAAGTGATGAAGACGGTCATCTCCTTTTTGATTTCTTGCTTCCTGATTGGTGCTCAAACTTTTAAATTCAAATATTAATTTGACAAAGGTAAGAATGGATTTCTATTATTTTTAAAATAATTAATTTTAAAATGGTCTCATTAATTGGTGAATTACAAATTTTGAAACTTGTAAATTTGTTTTTAAACTCAAATTTAAGTTCACCTAAATTTTTTTTGTTTAACTGGATAGTCTTTCTGATTCACTCAAAAAGTTTCATACAATTAAGAATTCAATTTTCTTCTAATTATTTCAAATAAGTATGTTACTAATGATAAATTTTAACAATAAAAATGCCAAATCAACAATCTTTAAGAGCATACTAATTTTTATAAATTTGGGCAAGTGAGAATGCAATGAGAAAAACTTTAAATTGAAAATTCCTATTAAACTTAAAGTTAATATTTTTTTAAACTATCATTGAATAAGGGCATGTCATAGAAAAGTTATTAAATATTGTTCATTCATAATTATTGAAAGACTTTGTAAAAATTTCTTTTCAAAGAAGATTCTAATTAATTGGTTTTCTGATTATTCATCCGTCTATACCTCGCATCCTTGTTATACTGCGCACCCTTGTATACTGCGCGATGAATTCTCTGAGGGCAAACTCAAGGCCATGTACATTATACTGCACAATCCTTCTCAAAATTCTTCAAGTGTCTTATTGATTTCTTAAAAATAGGAAACAGAAGTGCGAAGATCAACTATCGCCAAAAAATTTCAATATTTTTTTTTTGTATTCATGTTAATGCGCAATCCTTGTAAATTACAAAGTACTCAATAAATACCCGAAATTCAAAAGAAAGCAAAAAGTTGTAGTTAGCATTAGTGAAGANTATTGAAAGACTTTGTAAAAATTTCTTTTCAAAGAAGATTCTAATTAATTGGTTTTCTGATTATTCATCCGTCTGTACCTCGCATCCTTGTTATACTGCGCACCCTTGTATACTGCGCGATGAATTCTCTGAGGGCAAACTCAAGGCCATGTACATTATACTGCACAATCCTTGTCAAAATTCTTCAAGTGTCTTATTGATTTCTTAAAAATAGGAAACAGAAATGCGAAGATCAACTATCGCCAAAAAATTTCAATATTTTTTTTTTGTATTCATGTTAATGCGCAATCCTTCTAAATTACAAAGTACTCAATAAATACCCGAAATTCAAAAGAAAGCAAAAAGTTGTAGTTAGCATTAGTGAAGAAGTGTTTTTTTTGGCCGAGTTTTATTGAACGCTCTATATAACGCGCACGACATTCTCAACTCCCAAGAAACCTTGTTACATAATAATGATGNAGTTTTATTGAACGCTCTATATAACGCGCACGACATTCTCAACTCCCAAGAAACCTTGTTACATAATAATGATGCGCATTGTACACAGACGAATATGTTATAATTCTGCTTTACATTTGAAATATCATATTCCTATTTTTTCCCATTTCAAATTTTTATGAAAAAATTTATTTTCAAAAACTTAAACATACATACATACGCACACTACTTGGTCAAAGTAACGCAGCGGTTCCTAATGCTCTTTTTAAGTCTAAATGTAACAAGTTTTCGAAATATCTCACGGGACTTGAAGAAAATTAACCTAAGAGTGCATCATCACCGCTGCTGNATATCTCACGGGACTTGAAGAAAATTAACCTAAGAGTGCATCATCACCGCTGCTGGCTTACTCTTACCCACTATTTACTAATATTAATATGCTATCCAATGTTGGCTTGAATAAATTTTTTTATTCAGGTATGTACAAGATGAGTAATCTATTTAGTACCCTAGAATTCAAACAAAACAACTTGACGTTATTANGAAATATCTCACGGGACTTGAAGAAAATTAACCTAAGAGTGCATCATCACCGCTGCTGGCTTACTCTTACCCACTATTTACTAATATTAATATGCTATCCAATGTTGGCTTGAATAAATTTTTTTATTCAGATATGTACAAGATGAGTAATCTGTTTAGTACCCTAGAATTCAAACAAAACAACTTGACGTCATTATNAATAAATTTTTTTATTCAGGTATGTACAAGATGAGTAATCTATTTAGTACCCTAGAATTCAAACAAAACAACTTGACGTTATTATCTATGTCGTAGTGTAGCTACTTAAAAGTTAAGTCTGCTAGGACGTAGTGTTAGAAAAAATCTTAAGTAACACAATTCAAGTGAGTGATTTAACCAAAAAAATTTCACCTTATAAGCTAATTCACCTTGTAGCCTGACTTAATCATCCTTATTACTACTCCTGATGAAGTAGAAAAATTGATTTAAAATAATTAATCCAATTTGAATACCTACAAAAATAAAAAATAACGAAGAAAATGATGAATGTAAAGAATGGTTACTTATGAGACTTGTGTTTTTAAAAGAATTAACGTTTCGGCAATTTTATGGAAGGAATAAGTAAGTATGAGGTTCTGTGGGAAAATCAGAATTTTAAAATTTTTGATTTCGCGCCCTCATGTTCCGTTCTGATTCAAACTTCAACATAGTATAGGCGGGACTAAAGTGAAAGTATAGATCAAGGGTACAAAAAAAACATTAGTCACCCTGCATGTATTCATTGTTAAAGTCTATAGTCTTGCTCGTGTAACAAAAGGGTTTGAGAATGATTTAATAGACACGACATTTTACTCAAATTCTCTAACACAGAGAAAGCGAAAGAAAAAATGTCAATAGAGAAAGTACCTGTCCAATCCAATTTGTTCAACTTGAGTTTTCAAGTGTTTATTGAGACACGAGTAAAAGAATTATATTGATTTAGCATTGGCCTCTTTACTCAATAATATAAACCTTCATCCTACTTCTTTTTTTTAAACAAAGTATACTACAAAGAATCATCTCCAAAGGCATCTACATCACTCATTCCACAACAATGGAATTGCCAAAAATTAAGGTTAGGAATACAAATGACAGACATTAATCAAATCCCACCACCTTCGATCGTATCCTTCGTATGAGACTAAAATCCAACTTATTCAGACCTTAACAAAAGAAAATTGGTACTTATTTTGAAGGTTTCGGAGAAAGTTACGTCATTACACGATTCATCGAAACTCTATGTAACTAATGTACATTATGTCAATATTTAGCTTAAGATCGACTAACTTTGTGTAATTTTTTTTTATCATCGTAAGCATCAAGACTCAACGTTTAGTCGAAAAAGTGAATGATTATTTAATTATTGTTTTGCAGGTGAGGATGATTGAATAATTGATGGTAAGTTTTGAGAATAAAATTGGTAGGTTGAGAAAGCGGAAGTAAAAGTTGAAGATGAGTGAGACAGTAAAAGTCATCGTACGATGTCGTCCAATGAACGAGAGGGAGAAAGCACTCAAATCAAAGGTATTACTTTACTTACCCTATGTTTACGTTATAGAAAGCAAAAAAATGATAATAATACCATTAATAAGTTCCATTTGACTATATATGGTGGACAATAATGGTGGAATTGAATTAATAATAGCTACCAAGAGTTTCTTACAAGACCCAATATTTTTGAAATTGAAGGAAACTAGAACCCCCCAACTCGTGTCATTGACACTGCCAATATTTTTTTTATTTTTCAATTTTTTTCGTTTTCTGTCCCCAAAAGTTGAGTGACTTAAGACAAAACCAGGAAATGTGAATTCCCACACGGTGTTAAAATATTATAAGGTAGTTCATCAGAAATTCACGCTGGTTTACTATAATACAATGTTTTCATACGAAAATATATGTTAAATTTCCAATAATGAATATTATGCATACCATGTTCGACAGTCATCTGTCGAAAATTCAATTAAAACCTACAAACCCTCTCTAGACGAACGAAACTTATAAGTGAAAATTGCCAACTTTTCACATAAATTTTTTTTTTTTTTTTTTTGCCAACGGTGGTGATGCTTTCTCTATGTCATTTTATGATTAAATGAAGTAAACTTTAGTCACTTATTAAAAGTTTTATATTGATTTCTATTTGAATTATTCTAGAGTGTTGTTTTTATGGATGGTAGCCATTGTCAGTGTAGTATTGTCAATCCTCAAGATTCATCAGCCCCGCCCAAAAATTTTTGTTTCGATGGTGTCTATGACACTGACTCTACGACTGAAGCACTATACAATGAAATCACCTACCCTCTTGTGGAGGTAATATGCCATCAGAAAGGACCAATTGATGATTTCTAAATGATTTTGAAAATTTTACGAAAAATTACAAAATTTTTGTCAAAAAAAATTTTTTTTTTTTTTTTTTTTATAAATTAGGGAGTTTTGGAAGGATACAATGCTACAATATTCTGTTATGGTCAAACCGGTTGTGGAAAATCTTTTACAATGCAAGGAATTTCAGACTCTGTACAACAAAAAGGTATCATCCCAAGGTCTTTTGAACATATTTTTGAGGGGATTGAGACTTCCGAAAATATCAAGTACCTCGTCCATGCTTCCTACTTGGAAATATACAATGAAGAAATACGAGATCTATTGGGAAGTGATATCAAGAAGAGACTGGACCTTAAGGAACATCCAGACAATGGGGTATACGTTTCAGGTACAAAAAATTAAAAAAAAATTTCTAATTAAAAGTAAATTTTCTTTAAAATTTATTTTGTATTTTTAGAATTCTGCGCGACCATTAAAAAAAATTTATTTTTATTTTTAGAATTCTGCGCGACCATTTTTTATTAGTTGAGTTCCGCAATTGATTTCTGTCGTTTTTTTTTACTATAGATATTCAATTTCTTGTCAGATGAGTAATGTATACTTAGAGTATTGGTATACTTAGGATATTGTATTGAAATAACTTGGGAGAAAATTACTACCATCGATTCTAACGTAAAAGTTTACGTGAAAAAAAGAAAGCTTTTTAAATAATTTGTATCGATTGGGAATAGGATTTTGGAGGCTTTGCGTTATTTGGTTAAAAAAAAAATATATATATATACTCATCAGCTTGTATCCATTGTATNAGGATATTGTATTGAAATAACTTGGGAGAAAATTACTACCATCGATTCTAACGTAAAAGTTTACGTGAAAAAAAAGAAAGCTTTTTAAATAATTTGTATCGATTGGGAATAGAATTTTGGAGGCTTTGCGTTATTTGGTTAAAAAAAAAATATATATATATACTCATCAGCTTGTATCCATTGTATNGATTTTGGAGGCTTTGCGTTATTTGGTTAAAAAAAAAATATATATATATACTCATCAGCTTGTATCCATTGTATTGCGTATTTCATAAACTTTTCCCCAGTCAACATTGACCTTGAGCTAACCCCACTTTAGTAAGTCTTTCTAATACCTTTTCCCACTATTCTTGTATTAAATAATTCAAAAATGTCTTCCAGATGCTACCTTAACCATGAAAATTTTCTTGTTAAATTATTTACCACTTTCTAACTCTCCCATGCTTGTCAATAACCAAATATGTCCTTCAATTTATGACAATGATGTATGAATAAAAAGTGATATGATGTGAATAGAATAGAGGCGTCGAGAGAATTTTTCAATACCCAAGACTATGATTAGCGTCATTAGAATTGGCGGCGCACTATTCCACTCAGAATTCTTAAAAAATTTTCACCTAAAAGCATAAATTATTTAGACTTAAGTGCTGACTATTGAAATTGAAAGCATTAAATTAATTGGTTATACTGTTCAACATGTTAACATTTTTTATTTTGTAGATTTGTCTCAACATGCTGTACATAATGTAGCTGAATGTGAAGAATTGGTTGATAGGGGATGGAAAAATCGTTCGGTTGGAGCTACCCTGATGAATGCAGATAGTTCCCGATCTCATTCAATATTTACAATTAATATTGAAATGATGACAGGAGATGAACATATTCGTAAAGGGAAACTTAATTTAGTTGACTTAGCAGGATCTGAAAGACAAGGGAAAACGGGTAAAATTCGGATATCGAAGGTCAAGTCATTTTAGTTTTCAAGGTCATGATCAATGGAATTTCTCTAGGTGCTACGGGAGATCGACTTAAAGAGGCAACAAAAATTAATTTGTCACTTTCGGCTCTTGGAAATGTAATTTCGGCTTTAGTTGATGGGAAATCAAAACATATCCCTTATAGGGATTCAAAACTTACACGATTACTTCAGGTAAGAGGAGGTGAATTATTTAATTAAGTTAAGGGGTAGTTTTGGTTCAATTTCAAAGTTTCTGTAATATTTTTGATAGGACTCTTTGGGAGGAAATACAAAAACTTTAATGGTGGCTTGTGTAAGTCCTGCTGATAATAATTACGACGAGACCTTGAGTACTCTGAGATACGCAAACAGAGCAAAAAATATCAAGAACAAGCCAATTATCAATCAAGATCCGAAGGTAATGAATTAGATCAAATTGGATAAAAATTAGATCAAAAATTAGTTTAAATTGGGTAGAAAATTAGACCAAAATTAAGTAGAAAACGTTGCGTTGATTAGTTGATGTTTTTTTTTCTAATCAAAGGATGCACTTCTACGAGAGTACCAAGAAGAAATACAACAACTGCGAGAACTTCTGGATCATCAACAACGGAGTCATGTGCCTTCTTCTCGTCGTCATTCGGTCATCGACTTGGAACAAGAGAAAGATAAAATTCGTCAAGAATATGAAGCTCAACTCCAAACATTAAGACATAGTTATGAAGCAGAACAACAGAGTTGTGCACGACTTCAAGCGGATGTAGAAACACTTCGTACTCAATATCATAAGGATTTGGAGAAAATGGATACAGAACCAGATCCAGTGGGAAATTTTAAAGATGGTGAACCAAATCCGCTTAGTCCAGAACAAAAAGAAACGCTTGCGAGGTTTGGAAAAATAAACATTATATATATACATCCAATTGTTGTGAATTATATATATTTGCAAAAATTGGAGAGAGATTTATATGTGTTGTTACTAGGTTACATGAAATTGAGGAGAATATTGTCGGTGGAGAACGAGCTTTCGATAACGAGCTGAAGGAGAAACGTCAGCGGAAGAAGCGAGCAGCTGAGAAGCGGTCGAAAGTTCTTGCTGAAAGTTGTCGGAGTGATGACGAAGATAATCAAATTTTAATTCGAGCCTATGATAACATTCAGGAAGAACTTCGCATCAAGACTGATGCTTTTAGAAAATCTAAACAAAAGGTTACTTGCAAAAATAAAAAAAAAATTTTTTTTTCTTTTAAATTTGCAAAAAAAAAAATTATTCTTAAAAAAAAATTAGATTCGAGCTCTTGAACGAGAGGTGAGTGACCTCCATGCCGAGTTTCAAAATGACCGCACAGACTATTTAGAAACAATTCGACGCCAAGATCAACAGCTCAAATTACTTCAAGCAATTGTAGAGAAAATTCAGCCAACAATTCGACGAGACTGTAACTACAGGTAATAAACACAAATTTTTGTCCTAATTTGCACTCGTTTACCCTAATTTTTTAATTCGTTTCGTACTAATTTACACCTTTTTTTTGTATTTTATTAAGTAACATCGACAAAATAAAAAGTGACTCATATTGGAGTGAAGAAACTCTAAAATNTTTTTTTTGTATTTTATTAAGTAACATCGACAAAATAAAAAGTGACTCATATTGGAGTGAAGAAACTCTAAAATGGCGAATTCCAGATCTCGTATGCTCCAAAACAAAGCTTCCACCGGCAGGGAATCAAGGAATTATTAACAATCGAAATATCAACAATAATAACAACAATGGTGGACGTGTATCCTCCCGCACGGCACCTGGACGGCTTCAAGATTCTGAAGAAGAAGTTGACGAAGAGAATCAAAGGAGTATACTCATCAAGGTCAACAATTTGAACTTGATTGTTGTTGTTGTGTTGATTGATTGATTAATTGTTTTGTTTAAATTTAGAAATTCGAGACAAATCAACCAGAAATGTTTACTGAAAATTATTTCAAGCCAAAGCGAGCTACTGAATTGTTGATGAAGGCTCAAGAGGATGCTTCACGCGTCATCATCAGTAAGTGTCAGAGAGTAATTAAAGCAGCTGATTGGTTAATTAAATTTTTTTTTTAATTATAACAATTGTTTTGTTTATTATTAGGTGGGAGTGGGAAATCCAAGAGTTCAAACAGTATTCTTGTAAATTGGAATAATCATTTTAATATTACAAAGGCACAACCCAATATTCATCCCACGGTTCCACATTCATGGGGTTCATCACCAATTCAAAATTTTGGTAAATTCAATTCAATTTATTTGCAAAAATTTCTAAAATTTGTTGTTTTTTTCGTAAAAATGAAGGTCCAATGAATAATGGATTCTTAAGCTCACCGGAAATGAACGGTTTCCGTCGTCCAACACGTCTCGAAGCTTTGCCAACAGAAGTGACCACAAAAGCACTAAGAAAACTCAAACAGACGCTAGATGCCTCTACTTGAATTCTCACAAGTCAACAATTAAATTAAACAATCAACGTTTACAACCTAACAACCACGAATTGTGGTTCACGACCAATAGTTACTAAAATCTGTCTAACCAATTCAGAAATTCTTTGCTTTTCTGTACCTTTGAAAATGTGAAATTGAAAACTTTTACCTGACACTAATGAATAAATGGATTATTAATTTAATTACCCAAAGTTCCTTTGACCTCATTGGTCATTGTATCTTACTCAACGGGATTATAATTTATTTACAAAACTTTGAACACATTTTTGTTTAAGCAGACCAAAAAATTTTAAGATAAAATTGATTTAGGCTGAAAAAAATTTTAAAATCTTAATTTAACTAATTAGATTAATCAAGTTAGTTAGATTAATCCAAGCAAATCATTGCCGTCTACATGTATGGTGTCAAGGTGTCTGCGCCAATTCATCCGTTTTAAATGTTCCACAAGAGTCTGGAAAATTTTCAGAAGGATTTTTAGACAATTTGAACAAAAAATTTTTAAGGAAAATATAAAAAATTTTAAGAAAAAACAAAATGTTTTACCGTAGGTTGAAAATAATAATTAATTTCATGTTAGGTCCAAAATCTCGCCCAAATTTTGAGTATTTCTTGAATATTAGTCCCTGTGACCTTGGAAGTAAAAATGTAAATCTTATTAGTTTAGACAATACATAATCATAAATCATAATCCACGATACTTAATTGTTAAAAAAAAATTTGTGTTTTCAACTCACCTTTGTATTTTTCAGTGACTGTTCAAAAAAAAGGTTTCAGTGGAGGTGTGGTATCCCTTCAGCAATAATTGGTGCAATGGAATCCCAAAAAAGTTCCCGAAATTTTGAATTTTTGAATTTGGTCAACTGAATATGTTCAGGTTTGATGACTCTGTCTCTAGTACCTTCAATTTTTTTACAAGAATCATCCAAAACTTTGNGGTTGAAAATAATAATTAATTTCATGTTAGGTCCAAAATCTCGCCCAAATTTTGAGTATTTCTTGAATATTAGTGCCTGTGACCTTGGAAGTAAAAATGTAAATCTTATTAGTTTAGACAATACATAATCATAAATCATAATCCACGATACTTAATTGTTAAAAAAAAATTTATGTTTTCAACTCACCTTTGTATTTTTCAGTGACTGTTCAAAAAAAAGGTATCAGTGGAGGTGTGGTATCCCTTCAGCAATGATTGGTGCAATGGAATCCCAAAAAAGTTTCCGAAATTTTGAATTTTTGAATTTGGTCATCTGAATATGTTCAGGTTTGATGACTCTGTCTCTAGTACCTTCAATTTTTTTACAAGAATCATCCAAAACTTTGNACTGAATATGTTCAGGTTTGATGACTCTGTCTCTAGTACCTTCAATTTTTTTACAAGAATCATCCAAAACTTTGAAAACAACGGTATGAAGTACAGCGACTGTGTAGACTTGAGCAGTTTTCGCCAGACGCTTATTTGGTCCCACCATCTTCTTGAACTCATTCCTAATTTTAGTCATTGGGAAAATTTTCTCACCAATTGGATTCACTTTACGTTCTTTCTTGACATTGCCGAGCTTTTTAGTAACAGTATTTCTTTTAACTTGAGAAGATGATGAGGTTTCCATTGTTGCAAGTAACCATGGGCTTTGTTCTGGAGTTAGCGGTGACATAACAAATTCATTCAGTTGGACCTGAGGTGATAAAATTGGCATCACTAGTTCATTTTCTTCAATTCCAAGAGGTGTCAGAGGTTGAACAATTTCATCAAAAATTTTCGGTGACCAATTAGGTGTCNCATTTTCTTCAATTCCAAGAGGTGTCAGAGGTTGAACAATTTCATCAAAAATTTTCGGTGACCAATTAGGTGTCATAGCATCAAGCAACGGAATATCAGGTGATACAACTGGCCTGACTCCTTCGTCATTACTTACAGATTCGCATGGACTGAAGAGTGGTGGATTTGAAGACTCGATGCAATTGGATCCAGTAGAAGAGTCCACTTCCTCCAATTGTATCGGTAGAATTGGATATTCAGNCATTTTCTTCAATTCCAAGAGGTGTCAGAGGTTGAACAATTTCATCAAAAATTTTCGGTGACCAATTAGGTGTCGTAGCATCAAGCAACGGAATATCAGGTGATACAACTGGCCTGACTCCTTCGTCATTACTTACAGATTCGCATGGACTGAAGAGTGGTGGATTGNATAGCATCAAGCAACGGAATATCAGGTGATACAACTGGCCTGACTCCTTCGTCATTACTTACAGATTCGCATGGACTGAAGAGTGGTGGATTGGAAGACTCGATGCAATTGGATCCAGTAGAAGAGTCCACTTCCTCCAATTGTATCGGTAGAATTGGATATTCAGGAAATGGATCATCAAAAATATCATCACCATAGTCAAGAATATCTGATTCTAAATTCCAACAATTGAAATATTTATGTCCAAGATCCATTTTTTCAAAATTTTCAAAGTCAAAGTCAAAGTCAAAGTCTCGCGACGTTTGGAAATTAATATTTCGCGACATCAAGAAAAAATGGCGGATGGTAATGATACCTCTTGAAGGACTTAAGAACGAATGAAAGTTTTTCATGCACGATTTTACTTACTACGCAGTTCAAAATCAGGAACGTATTCTGATTGGTTGAACAAACGTGTTTGTTTTCTTTGTTTAGCAACTTAAGCCTTGAACAACAGGGAGGGTCCATGGAGACCATTTGTTTGACACCTTTCAAACAAATACTCTGGGCTCTGCATGCTCCCCCTGGCTTTGAGTTGATTGACTGATGGCTATCAACCAATCATGAGATCTGAAACCAGTCATCAGGCTGTAGAGTTTTACTAGATGGCATAACTAATCGATGAATAGATCATTAACCTTAGAATTCGAACAACTTAACCCTAAATGGCGCTAATTTCAATACTTTTAGTTTTCGTTTTAAATTCAAATTACAATCATACGAGATAGTATAGATAGAAACAACTAAATTTATCTAAACCAATATACTAATAACGAGTTTGATAATATCAGTGTACAAAATCATTTAAATAATTAGCTAATTAATTCATTAATTCATTAATTTTTCTATTCTTTCAAGTAAAATGTTGTTCTTTTTGTTGTAGTTTTAGGTGTTGATTCGTAAGTTGTACAAAGATGAACGTTCTCCTTTAAACAGAAACAACGATAGTTTCTCCTCGGTGCTGACCTTTGACCTGCTTTGCAACTCATGTTTCGAACTACTATAAAAAAATATAATATTAATTTGTTTAACATAAAAATGTCAAAGTGTGAAAAAAGTTTGAAAATTTGCAAAAAAAAAATTTTTTGACTCACCCTCATCACGAACTTTATAAATATATACAGTTTCTGGAACCATGGTTGTAGTAGTANAAAAAATATAATATTAATTTGTTTAACATAAAAATGTCAAAGTGTGAAAAAAGTTTGAAAATTTGCAAAAAAAAATTTTTTGACTCACCCTCATCACGAACTTTATAAATATATACAGTTTCTGGAACCATGGTTGTAGTAGTTGTAGTAATAAAAAATGATTTGGCGCCAGCGTTCATCATTTGTAAAATGGCAAAGATCCAAAACAATGAAGTTATATTGACAATTAACATGATTGGTCCAGTTTCAAAACTAAGTTACCAATGAAAGTAAACTTTTAACAATGACAAAGAAATTTCCCTAATAGACTCAACTTGATGATTTTGTGACTAAAAATAGTCAGTCTGAATCATAATTTTGTGAATCGTGACATGAATTTGTAGTAAATTAGTTTTCTCTACAAAGGCGAGTTTCTACTCTGACATTGACGGTTCCTCAGAGTGTTAACCGGTTGAATACTGAACATATTCAACGGAGTATTCAGAATTTTTTTTTTTTTTTTTTAATTTGAATCGTAGACACGCGGCTAAAATTATAATTTAGCGGAAAGTTTAATTGAAAAATTTGGAACCAAATTTTATGAACTATAATTCGGCATTGTAGATTCTGAAGGCTTTGGTTCAGTTTCCTTATTGAGATAATGAAGGACGTAATGGAGTACCACGTCGTAGCAGTACTTGTACTCTGTCTAAAATGTAAATCTCAAGGTCAACAATAATAAATCTAGATTTATATTATTTATAAATTATTTTTATAATTAATCAATCACCATATTATCAATGAGTTGAGGACGATGTCTTCGTACAGTTTTGACAGCGGTGAAGACATCCACCTCACCATATTGAATCACTTGCTCAATACAAGCGTTGGCTGCGCAATAGACTCCTGCGCGACTTCTCCCATCTCTATAGACATATTAAGTCATTAAAATTTATAATATTTTAAATTTTTAAGTAAAAACTATGTACTTACGGTGAAACGACAACAATGGGTCCACCAATATCAGCTTTCTTCTGTTTCCATCGTTCTACCATATTCATTAATTCAACCAAGGAGTTTGTGGAAGTAGGTACTTTGTGTTCTACTGGCCAACATGTCAATTGAAACAATTTACATGTTTTAGGCTCCGCTTTGACACCAGCCATCAATTCAGTCAATGAAACGATCTGTATTGAGTTGAAAAAATATTGTTATTGTTGTTATTTTTTGGTGATATTGATATCTTATAAGTTTTTACCTTTTTATTGATACGAAACATCCAACTTTTGATATTAGGGTAGAAATCATGTGAGATATGATCAATGGTAAAAACAGGTCCATATTTTTTGGAACGATTGGAGTCAGGCCAAAATTGAGGGAAATGCTACAAGAAAAAGAAAATCAAATTGATTATAATTTAATTGTAATTTGTATTGTTAATTTGAAATTTTTTAGATTACTGTGCTTGGTTCAGGATTACTGAGAACAACAATGGCACTGGCATCGTAGTCGTAAACCAATGACCAGAGGTAGGAACAAGTATCCACTAGAGGCCATTCCGTCACTATGTAACCCCTTGATTGTCTATAACCCTATTTCCAGAAAATATACAAATTTAGAAATTTTTCTTATTCTTTTTTGTTTGCAAATTATTTGGCACATTGTCAGTAGGAATAAAAGCTCACATCTACAAATACTGCGTTGATGTAGTCTGTAAAAGTATTTCCTTGGAAGGAGGTCAAGTACGGTCGGAAATTGTCAGCTAGAATAATAAAATAAATTTTTAAGTACTTTAAAAAAATTGTAGGTATTAAATTGAAGGATCTAACGGGGTATGACAAGGACATCTCTATTTTTATCTCGATTATCACCACGATGTCCTCCTGCACAGTCACCAATCGTAAACCTTGGTGTTTGTTTACAAATCAACTGTAAATAATATAAAATTAACATAGTTAACAAATTCTGAACCAAACTATAAAAAAAAATATTTTGTCTACAGTTACCAAAAATTCTCTTTGGTATTCATTAATTTTAGTTTGAGGATCCTTCATCGACTTGTGCTTGAGACGTTGGGACAATTCTGCTACTGGAAACCATGTTTTCCGACAAATTACATGTTCTTCTAGAGTGTCGTATATGAATTTAAGTTGATCCTACGGAAAAATTTAATTCAGAAATCATGTTCTGTAAGAATGAAGTGTATAAAGTTAGTCGTCCTTACAACTTCTTCAACGAGTCCTTTGCGCATGCTCCGTAATTTTTTTAAGTATCCGAAGACATCCACCATTCCGTCTTCATCGAGAAGTTCCAAATTTGCATCTACTTGACAGTAAACACCTGAACGACCTCCGCCATCACTAGCAATACAAAATGACAATAATTTTCTATAAAATTTTATTTATTTATTTATTTTTTTTTTGCAAAATTTTGCGAATTTTTTATTTTAAAATTTGGGTTATTACTTGCAATGAATTAGGATTTGACCTCTACCAATTTCTGGTTTTTCGATTAAAATTTGTCTCACACGACGTCTAAAATCGAGTAGAGCTGTTGGAAAAGGTCCTGAATGACATGGCCATTCGACATAATGAAATTGAACCAACCAGCGGTAATCATCCGTTACCTATAACAATCAAATAATTTAAAATCAACTAATTATATAAAAATTGACACTAATTAATTCTAAAAAACAAAAAATGGATACTCACAGGTTGTTTCACATGTTTGATTTTAACAGTGCGAATATAAAAATTCGCTAATTTTACTTCTTGCATTACAGAAACATGAATTGATCCATAGGTCGCACTTTCTCCAGGTTCAGGCCAATATTGAGCACACATTACCTGAGAGAAAAAAAATTTATTTTTAATCAAAAATTGATGCTAATTTGACACAAGAATATGTAATAAAATATATTAGATTAATAACATTTAATCTAACCTAACCCTAACCTTAATAAAATCGAATGTTTTGGTGAGCATGATAATGCAGGTGACATCTTTTTGCCAAACAAGACGCCAAAAGTCATTTAACGTATTCTCCAGCGGTCCTTGAGAAACGATATAAGCGTTAGGCTCAAGGAGACTCTAAATTACAACAATTAGTAAATAATTAACATAACAATAAAAATTTTTTTTTTTTTTTTTTTTTTTGCAGAATTTTCATTGCAAAAATCTTTGTAATTACATCGACGTAAGAGGCATTGATATAGTCTTCACTGCTATCCATCTCAGGCTCCAACACGACACGGTTGTAATCATCTATCAAAAAATAGAGCAATTTCAGCAAATTTGTAGCAATAAATATTGGTAAATTTGTAAGGGAAGGGTTAAAGTTTTACGATTATTACATGGAATGGCACGGAAATTCTGATTCTTGTCTTTATTGCAAAGTTTCATTGTATGACGAGATGAGAAGGATGCTTCATTCTTACAACCTATCTGCAAAATTATAAGAAACCGNTGAAAAAAAAAAAAAAAAAAAAAAAGCGGAAGTGATGCCAACGTCAATTGGTTCATGTAAATTCAAAACAAAAGCCTCCAATAATTTTAATAATAATAAAAAATTTGCAAAAGAATTTGATATGACGCAGTGGTACGGAAGAGGATTTTGGCAATGTGTTGAATCTCATAAATTTTTTTTTTTTTTGTAAAAACAAGGTCAAGGTAATCATTAAAATTTTTGCCCTTGTCAATTTAAAAATCCAACACTTGACTTTGAACTTAAAAAAAAAATTTTTTTTTTTTTAAATAATAGCTAAAAGCTATGCCCACCGATTAACTTGTACAACGGAAATTAGCGAATAATTAATTATTGAGTTCTTTTCTCAGGCTCATTGACTTGATTCAATTAATTCCTGTTACACCAACTTCAAACTAGTGCCAGGGAGCTCATTTTTTTTGGCAATTTTGATTATATAAATTTTTGTGCAAATATATATTATGGTAGAAGACAAGAGGAATTAGTGAGTCGTCGTCGGAGATCCAGCAGATGATGGCCTTGTAAAGGAAATGTATAAAAATAGATTCCACTTTGACTAACATTGGCAAAAGTGGGCCTGAGTTTTTTGCAAAATATTTCACAGAGTCTTTACACAGCGTCCACTGTCTATATCCTATGAAAATTGAATCATAAATTTTTTTTTGCACTAAAAATATGTGCAAAATTACAACCTAAGGGCGTTTGAATCCTAAAATGGAGAGATTTAATTCTAAAATTTATGCTCAAAATAAGTAGGTAATTTTTAAGTTTAATTTTAAGTTATTTTTTTTGCAAATTTTCTTTATTAAAACCAAAACAATTTGCAAAATAAACAACTATGAATACGGTTGTGATGTAGTAGCATGCCTCTTTAGTGATATTTTGCACTGACGTAATTTTAAGCAAAAAAAAAAATTATGTAAAACTGGGAAACGTGTGGCATAAAGTAAACTTTCGCACAAACAAAAATATTTGCATCCAAATTATCATTAGTGCAACATTACCAAAAAAAAAAAACTTATTAGGTTGAAAGAAGCAACCTTGACCTAAATTTTGATTACTAAAATACTTCAAGTTGTGGCTCAAACCTTAATAATTTTTTTTACCTGAAATTCTGCTTTGTATAAAATCGGAAATTTTCTTCTCTCATCACAAAGTCTTAGGAACGTTTCTTTGTCAACTGGTTTCTTCGGAAGGGATGACAGAACCTTCTCACCTTCATCTTCTATATATACAAAACGAAAAAAAAAATTTTCAAATTTTACCGCGTAAAAAAATTAATTTTTTTTTCAAAATGGCCACATTACTTATGGAAATGAACCCACTGTTGAGCATAGATAGCTTGAGTGCTTGTGGAATTGACATGAGTGAATTTGACGAAGATGAGGTTGACGGTAATTTTTTTGGTTTTTCAACATCTGCATATCGAGTACTTGACCTTGACCTATGTTTTCCATTTTGATTATGAACATGACCACCAGTTTCCCGCACTTTTCCCTCACTTGATTTTGAACTTGTAGTATCATGATGATGATGGTGGTGATGATGATGTGGATGGATTGGTGGTCGTGACACTAAGGCTCCCTCCTCACCGTTCGTCGTCACTGAACTCGAATTTGAGCTAGATTCAGTTTCTCTACTAAAACTAACAGTTCCCTTCCTATCACCTGAGAATAACGGCATTTCAAAAAAAAAAATAAAAATAAAATACAATTCAACCAATCAACTACAAGTCACTGAACCATTTGACATGGGGTCATGTCGTCATCAAAAAACAGTAGTAAATTAGATTCCATCGTACTAGATAGTTGGATAGGAAGATTCAAACTAACGCCAAAAATTATATACTTCGCATTAACTCCCGTGTCCCAAGTCCGGGTTACTCTCCCATCCTGTCCCAGTCTCATTTTGAATCCCTGTCTGACGTCAGAGTTGACACATCTCCGAAAATCCCACCTAACCCTCTTTTTTATCATTCATCTATTGCCAAAAAAACTCATTTCGCAATTTCTAATAAGACTATAGTAACCATAGTACCACCGCATGAGAGAAAAGTATTCTTTTTTTTTTTGCAAATGTTATGCATACATCATTCAACGAGCCAATGAGATAAGAGCGAAGTTTGTTTGCTCAGGACCTATTCTGGTAAAATTAATCTAACCAATTGGAAATCATATCCAAATTCAAAACAAATGTATGGAAATATAACTTTTAATCAAAAGGAGTGTATACCGAGAAGTACTAATAAGTATACAACTGTATACTCAAAGCCATTAGACTTGAATTCTCTGAAATTTAATTTTCAAACCGGATATCCTTAGGAACACCCGTTGGATTTGGTCATAACTTACTACCTGAGACTGAGACTGAGACTGAGACTGAGACTGAGAGACTGAAGACTGAAGGCTGAGACTTAAATTTTTAATTTCTCATTCAATCTCCTAGTCTATAGAATAAGGATGGACGGGAAAAAAAAAACTTAATACTCCAGCTCACCTGTGTGCCAGGTGTAGTAGGATTATAGGCTCATGCCAAAAAATCATGGATATGATAACGGTCGATTGGAATTAAGTTGATTTATGTCATGAAAATGAGATCAAGAGGGTAGGGAAGGGCTTTTTTCCTACCATTTTGAGTCCACACCCAAAAGGGGTTCCCTTCATTTCCATTTCAATTCTTTACTACACAGAGTAAGGGAAGGTAAGGACAAAAGATGTTCCATAGATTACATAACTTTCTAGAACACCTTTTCTCTATTCTTTAGAATCTTTATAAACCATTCATGTTCTTCGTCCAAGAAATTCAAAAAGAATGGATAGTTTGGAGACCAACCTATCTGAATTTCAATAAGACATTTTCACCCATTTCACGATCTGCCCTCACACACTCTGTCCCAACCACCACCAGCTGAAATTTTTTAAACCCTCAAATTCCCTTCAACCCAATAGTTTTTTCTTTTGGGTTGAACGGCCGCATTTTTTTTTTGACATCTATAGAAATTTTATAAGACTCTCAATAAGTTTAAAAGGTTTCCTTTGGGTGCTATCATCCCAGTCTCCTGGGTTTTAAAAATGGCATCTTATGTCAAATCGGTGGACCAGAAAGAGAAAAAGTGCCATATGATGTTATCATTACTGCTGGAAAACTTAATAATTATTATTGAGAAAGCAATATACTACAGGCTGAAACAGTGGTGATGGTGATTCGTTATTTTATTATTACCCACCACGGACATAATTTATATTAAATAATGACCTAGAGTAATCAATTTATGATAGATGACTAAAAAAAGCAATAATTAAGGATAGGAACGAACTCGGAAGAGAAATAATAGGGCATTACATCATAGTTGTGATAATTTTTTGACCCTTTATTCAGAATTATTTTAGTTATTTATGAATAATTCTTAAATTCCATTCTTAAACAAACAATAGACCGAAAGCCTCATTGTCTTTGAGTAGTTACTATGAGAGAGAATTTAGATGGAATGTTAAGGGTTTTTTTTTTTTTTCCTAAGGCTCCTTCTCAAGTCTCCCGGTGAGAGAGACTGATTGATCTTCTGCCTCCCTGGTCCTTAAATCTCATAGAATGAACGGACCGACCCTTGGTCTAAAAATGAAACCACCAACATTGAATTAGGCATGAAAATGAGATGCTGCTGTGAGATGTACTTTCAGTACCCTTTTGTCCATGAAGACTTCATCAACAAGTCTCCCTTCAATCCCTTAAGTTTACCCTATACTACACAGTCACTCCAACAAGTGTCCTAAAAACTAAATTATTTTTGTGACATGGAATCGAAATTAATAAGACGCCTTCAAGTTGAATTTCAAATTACCATCACTATTGTCTAGGCGTTGGTAACAATATGAGCACCTCATAAATTAAGAAAGTCAAGGTCAATTGAAAGTTCTAACAAAACCTGAAGTTTTTGTTAAAATTTTACATACACTTTGGTAAGATAATTTCTCAAGTATTTCAAGGATCAAGGGAGTTAAAAAGTATAAAAAATTTTTTTTTTTTTTTTTTTGAAAATTTTCTAAATAAGTTCTTCATACGGATCAATGTGAGTAAAAAAAATTTGTCCATTGTTTTTAACTTTAAAAAAAAAAGTAATTATTATGTAAATGAAAAGTTGGAAAATTGCCGTTCTTTTTGTTCCTTAAAAAGCGTAATNAAAAAAAAAAGTAATTATTATGTAAATGAAAAGTTGGAAAATTGCCGTTCTTTTTGTTCCTTAAAAAGCGTAATAATTTCAACGAATGGGCGAAGTTGATCTTTATTTATAGCCACGTCGTCGGCTTTTCTTTTAACTCTTTAATAGACTGGAGAGAAAATGTTAAAGGATACCCAAAGGCGTAGGAAATTCCTTTTGGGTAAGACTCCAAGACTGAAAATTTTTGACATGACTTTAGCTTCCATGTCGTAGAGGCTGGATTTAAATGATTTTCTCTAAAATTTTTATTGATTTTTAACTCGAATTGAGAGTATATAGAAAGAAAAAAAAATTATGAATTAGGATCAATTATGATCAAATTTTGCAGGTAGGATGCTTAAATGGGCTGTTGGAGATGATCGTCGTCGTTGTGAATCAAATTCTACAAATAATAAAGGGATGAGTTTCCATAAACGTCGAAAACTTTCTACAATTATCATCAATGGATCTCCCACACGAAGAATTAATGTACCATCAGGTAGAAGATCTCCTGCTCGTTTTGATAATATTAAAACTCAACCATCCGCTCGTGACTTGACGAACAATAGATATACCGACATTCAAAATTCTTATAATACTCGGCGACATGCTGGAAGAACAAGTGGTGGTGGAAGTGAGGGAGAAAGTAAGTCTCTCTTTTATATGAGTCTTGACCATCTCCCATTGGCTATTGTCAAGCAGTATGAGAGAATGCTTGAAGAGTCAGAAACAACGGCTGCTCAGAGAACGTTGCAGCAGGTTGGAAAGCATTCTTCTAAAGTTAACTTATGTTATGGAAATTCAAACAATTTACCTAGCGATGCTACAGCTAAGGTAGAACGACACAATGACAATGGAATGATTCGTTTGGGTGAGAAACTTAAAAAGGAAGCAATATATCGAATCAAAGAAGCTGTGAATCGACCGTTGAGAGTTGCAAATCATGGAATTATTTTATCCAATCAGAAGTACTCGGATGATAGTTCGAGTAGCTCGAGTTCTATTGGTACTACTGACGCAGTATATAAAATACCAGTGAATCAATCTGGAAGGAAAGGTCAACTTATTAGAAGTTCCAGTGCACCTTTGAGAACTAGACCCAGATGGGACGAGGGGAAGAAAATGTCAACTAAAGGTACAACAATGGCCAAAATAAATCACTCCCAAGGTAATGATTAATTGACTTTCTGNCCTTTGAGAACTAGACCCAGATGGGACGAGGGGAAGAAAATGTCAACTAAAGGTACAACAATGGCCAAAATAAATCACTCCCAAGGTAATGATTAATTGACTTTCTGATAATATTTCAAAAAAAAAAAAATTTTTTTTTTTGTTAGAATTTAAATTTCGAAAAAAAAAATTTTTTTTTGAATGAATTTTTACATAAATTAGGTCCTAGAGGGAAAATCAATTCACTTCATGACACTACAGATCCAGAATTTTTAGAACAATCTCGCCTGACATTTCCAGTGACAACTCCATCTCCAAAAAAGTTTAGTCTCAAACGTAGTGAATTAAAAAAGTTGGAAAAACTTCGTAGTGAGACAGAGAAACTGAATCGTTTCCTTAAGAAATACTATCACGATTGTCTTCCACAACTTCCTCCTGAAGNGGTAATATTTCAAAAAAAAAAAAAAATTTTTTTTGTTAGAATTTAAATTTCGAAAAAAAAAATTTTTTTTTTGAATGAATTTTTACATAAATCAGGTCCTAGAGGGAAAATCAATTCACTTCATGACACTACAGATCCAGAATTTTTAGAACAATCTCGCCTGACATTTCCAGTGACAACTCCATCTCCAAAAAAGTTTAGTCTCAAACGTAGTGAATTAAAAAAGTTGGAAAAACTTCGTAGTGAGACAGAGAAACTGAATCGTTTCCTTAAGAAATACTATCACGATTGTCTTCCACAACTTCCTCCTGAAGATGAGCAAGAAGCAAGTCCTGAAGAAAAAACAATTACTTCATTCTTTCATCAATTAGCTCAAACTTTTCGTTTGTGGGACAAAGTGGATTTAAATAATTCAGACAGTACGACAACAACAACTGACTCTACATCTTCTGATTCTGAGATCTTACCCAAGTGGAAACATCACCATCGAACTCCTAGAGATCTTGACATACCCTTGAAACAACTTCCAAGTATCCAAGAAGATATTGAAGTATTCTCTGACTCACCTTCTATAACCCTTCAACTAACAAATAAAAACGAAATCCCTCGGGAAACCATTACATCACTAGAGATAGAACCTAGTGACAGTTGTTTTTTTTCACCTGAAATACTTCGGAGGGAAAATTCAAAATCATGCATGGATATGTCGTCGGTTTTGATACAAGAAATAAAACCAAAGGAACCTCCAGACCTAATGAAGATTGAAGGGTTGTTTCAAAAAGATGAGGATTTCAAATCCTTTGATCCGCCGCTACTCCTAACACCTTTGGATAGAAAACTTCCACCTAGCTCTCCTAATTGTACCCGAAACACCCTTAATACGAATAATGGCTCATGCGGGGATGATTACGAAAATTCCTACAAAGACACGCCTCAACGATCTAAAAAGAAGATCTTCTGTACTTCCACTCCAAAGAGATCCTCAAACCGGAAGAATAAACGACCAAAACATTTCAAAACTCCTAAACGACTGGATTCCTTGACACCTAGAATTCTAGTAACTCGGAGAGGTCATTTGAAATCCCCATCAATCCACATAGGTAAAAAATTACACAACATCAGATAACTTTCGATAAAACCAAAATAAACCATAATTATTATTTTTTTTTTGTCCAATTTCCTTACAAACTTACTCCTGAACAGGTGAAGTACTTGTTCGAAGCTATGAAAATGGAAACTACGTTACGCTTCATGGTGAGTTCACATTCACTTCATTTCATCATCTTCAACTGATTTCTTATACTAACATAGACAACGGGAATAATCACATTTCTTTATTTCTTAAGTTGTTGAAGTCAGGAACCTTATTCAGCCTACGACTCATCCATCCGGAACATGGAAACTCTCATTCAAGGTAAATTTAGAGAGATGTAATTAGTTATTATTAGTTAGTAAAGCCTTTGAGCCACTGAACCTTACTTAGGGATCATAAGTTCCATTTCTAAGAAAATTTTCTTCAAGAATAATTTTCCAAACGATTAGGTTGAGATTATTGATTAATTCCTTTTCTTTAAGATAACCTTTCTACCCGAAGGAGAAGAGAAAGTAAGTCGATCGGAGTCAGTGGGAGTGAGAAAAGGGCAACGGAGAGTTGAGTTAGATCAAAAAATTTCTTTTGAAGGATACGAAAGTGAAAGAAATAAGAAAACAAAGGTCTTCCTTACCTTTTGGAAGAGAATTATTGAAAAGTAAGTAAAGAGAAAGTAAAACGGTTCATTTAATTCTTATAAGAATTGAGAAAAGAACTTTAGAGTTGAAGAAGTGTCTAAGGTCATTGGTGAGGTGTTAAGTCATTACAAGTATCTGGAATTGACAGCAGGTGAGAGGAGGATTAATGGCTCAATAAATTTACTACCAATCCCACTCACTCCGCTCAACTCCGGAGCTCAAGAGCTTGAGGTGATGAGATGGAAAAATGGAGAGACTTTCACTGGAGAAAGTTATACTACAACTTTACCTACTACCTAGATCCCTAGGATACATAGATGTGTTGTGTGTTTTTTTTTTTTTTTTTGGTTATTCAATACCACCTTTTCCCCCGAGACGAACAAAAGTGTCGACTGCTTTCCTTTTCCCACCCATCATATCAAAACAATAGAGGAAAGAGGTCAGTGCCCGGGTATGAATTATACACTCTTCTATTTAGCCTAAGTAGTTAATAACATAATAATACTGGTTCATAAATTTTATTACCTATGTATATTTGGTTTTCATTATTGTTTAGTGAATTTTGTCAATAATTAATTATTTCTTATAACTTGCTCTATTTAGCTATTCGATGAAATAACCAATTAAGCTCAAACTCCAACCGAGTCCAGAAGAAAACCTCTAACTATTGGAAAAGTCAGACCAAAAAAAAAAAAAATTTTTTTTTTGCTTCAAATTCTCTCATAAATGACAGATCAAATCTTCTTAACCTTTTAGATAACTTGAGACAACCTTAGATAATCTTAAATGAGACCTGAGATTATCATCTTATGTTACTAACTCTATCATCTTACCCCTTTGTTTTATATACATAGAATAGAACCCTAAAACCTGTTCGAATTGTCTTTGTTTTTCATATGCTGACTTTTGGGTCATATTTTTTTTTGCTAACAAAATTTACCTTGCCAATTTTTACTTGGGGGACTTTTTGCTACAAAATTTTTTGTTTACTAGACAACTGTACCTTTGGTATAACTTATATTTTCCAATAATTCTTAGTTTTCTACTGGCGAGGTTTCCAGGAACGGTAAATTCTCCAAGGGCACTCACTCCTACTATTCCAGAAAGAGCCTTGTTATGCTGTCGGNACGGTAAATTCTCCAAGGGCACTCACTCCTACTATTCCAGAAAGAGCCTTGTTATGCTGTCGGTATAAAAAAAAAGAAAGCAGTCGCCCTTGGGATGTCTGTTATTGAGGTAAAGTATAGAAGAGGGAGTATAATGAGAANAAAAAAAAAGAAAGCAGTCGCCCTTGGGATGTCTGTTATTGAGGTAAAGTATAGAAGAGGGAGTATAATGAGAAGAAGGACCTCTGTAAGAAAATAAGTGAACTTTCTCCAGTGTTTGTTGAATATAAAGTCTATCTTGTCTGCGCCTCTCCTCTCACCACTAAATCCAACTGCGCTCTCCCCCTCTTCAGAAGGATTTTCTTTCAACTGAGGAGAAATAAAAAGTATTGAATGGGAGGTCGGAGAAAATAAATTCTGAGAAGAGAAAAGGGAGATCTCTGCAGGAGGAAAAAGAGAAAGCGAGACACTTTCTCCGTTTTTAGTTTCTCACGAGCTCTTGCCCAGTTTCTACATTCTCTATTTATTATTATATAGGAAGCGGAGTTTACTCCTTGGATGGACTCTTTTGGATATCACCAGAGAGAAAGTAAGAGAAACTCATTCTCATTACTTATTTAATCATTCCTTTAGTAATTTTTACAACGACCTCATTTTNTTCCTTTAGTAATTTTTACAACGACCTCATTTTTAAAATCTTCATTCTTATCATTTCATTACTATTATTATCTTCCCTCCACACCCATTGTTTACTAAGAAAAAAATTTTTTTTTTTCTTCTTCTTTCTATATTCTACAAGTGAGAAAATGAGAATATTTTTTTTTGGAATGAGATTTTAGAGTTTGGAGGTAGGAAGATATAAAAAATTGGTAAGTTTAAGATTTGAAAGGTTAATAGAGAAGATGGTGAGAAGAGTTTATTTTTTATTCATTCNTTAAAATCTTCATTCTTATCATTTCATTACTATTATTATCTTCCCTCCACACCCATTGTTTACTAAGAAAAAAAAAATTTTTTTTTTCTTCTTCTTTCTATATTCTACAAGTGAGAAAATGAGAATATTTTTTTTTTGGAATGAGATTTTAGAGTTTGGAGGTAGGAAGATATAAAAAAATTGGTAAGTTTAAGATTTGAAAGGTTAATAGAGAAGATGGTGAGAAGAGTTTATTTTTTATTCATTCCCATCAACTGATGAGGCTGTTAGATTGAAAGTGNCCCATCAACTGATGAGGCTGTTAGATTGAAAGTGAAAGTATTTTCTCCATGCTCAGTGGGTCCTAGTCAAATGTACCAAAAAATAGGGGGAGATGGAGATGCGGAAGAGAGAGAAGAGAAAGTGGTGAATCTGGGATTTTTTTTAGACGACGGGATTCGCCTGCGTTCTATCCATCCCAAGAGTCAAATCGATACATTCCATTCTCCGCTTTCTCCTATTATTCCTTAAGTAGTCTAGCCTCATGTGCTAGGGTACTCTTCTAAAATGCTAAGAAAGAAAAGAACTAGACAAGCCACTTACCACACTCAACCATGTTTTCTTCAATAGACCACTACTACGTCGACTTCTACTGGAGAGTTCTGGCTCAAGATTTGGAAACGGAAGATGATGTCTTCTCGAATTCCCATGTCAACCACAACTTCTCACCGGAGATCAATTATGGAGGATAAAAGTCTCACTGGAGGAAACGGAAGAGGTCATTATCCTCCTGACCTCTCACTTTCTAATGGAAATAATGATACTATTTCCTCACCCAATGGAAATGAAACTTTTCTTTTTGAACCAAAGACAACGCTTCAGAATTCTTCAACAATGGACTCAGGAGTTGAAGATTGTTGTTCTGAGCAACAACATCTTCAGCAACAGATTCAAGGCTCTTCATATATTTTTCATATGCAGAAGGAATCGGATACAGGATTTGGATTCACTGTAGTTTGGGTACTTCCTCCTAGGTAAGACAAAAAATTATTTTGTTATGTACTTAGGTTAACATTTAGGTAGTAATCTAAACAATAGAGCATGATTCAAAAAAAAAATTTGACTTTCATATCACCTTTTGGAGTGAAAGCTATCTAAATTAAGTTTTTCACGACTTGAATTCATTTTATAGCAGTAGTGACTGACTAGTGAGTAAGGAGAGATGGAGGAGTGAAGGGCGGATTAAAATCTAAAGGGAATTCATTGTTATCCTAATTTTAAATTCTTCTTGCTCTAGACTTTGGCTGAAGCAATTAAAATTAAAAATTTATACACAGAAATTCTGTAGAAGGATGAATACTATATGAATTTAACACTGAAGAAGTACTTTAACTTCCGGTGGCTTTGCATTCATTGCATTTCATTAACAATTCCGTCCACATTTTCTACTTCGAGTAGAATTAGTGGCTGAAAGAGTAAGTGGTTGTACAGAGTTAGCACAAATTTTCCTTAACTCATTTTTCAATTTGATATAGTACAGGGTGATCCAACAAAAAAGTTTGTTTCTATCAAATTGAACGGGGTAACTCAAATGTATCCCAAAAATNTAGTACAGGGTGATCCAACAAAAAAGTTTGTTTCTATCAAATTGAACGGGGTAACTCAAATGTATCCCAAAAATGGAGGGAATTATCCAATCCTAGTGGAGCTATGGGTTGACTTATAGCTATTTTATTTATAAATTCTATTGTTTTTCACATGCTATTGAGAGTGAATGGGGTTAGTTGAGATAGTTGTAAGAGTGTATATGAAATTGAAATCTTCTTGGAAAAAAAAGCTTATAGCTAGGTAATCTTTTATAATTGCACCATGGTCGGTTAGTCTTAACCGGCAGTTAGAGAAAANTTGAGGGAATTATCCAATCCTAGTGGAGCTATGGGTTGACTTATAGCTATTTTATTTAAAAATTTTATTGTTTTTCACATGCTATTGAGAGTGAATGGGGTTAGTTGAGATAGTTGTAAGAGTGTATATGAGATTGAAATCTTCTTGGAAAAAAAGCTTATAGCTAGGTAATCTTTTATAATTGCACCATGGTCGGTTAGTCTTAACCGGCAGTTAGAGAAAATTTAAGTCATTGATTATACAGTGCGTTCGAATAAGAAAGCGAACTTCCCGCGAAATGATTTCAGAAAAATATTAGNAAATTTAGTCATTGATTATACAGTGCGTTCGAATAAGAAAGCGAACTTCCCGCGAAATGATTTCAGAAAAATATTAGAAATTTACAAATTTTAGACTCGTGCACCTCAATTGGCTAAAAAAATACAAAAATTACTAAAGGAAGTAAAAGACTAATCAAACCTGAAAAAATTAACAAAATAGACTACTTTTGTTAATTTTTCAAATGTTTAATTATGGATCATTGAAGTTTTGAGTTGACATGCTTACCAACGTAATGACCACACTTTTTNTCAAGTTTTGAGTTGACATGCTTACCAACGTAATGACCACACCTTTTTTTATAATTCAGTTTCATTTAGGGTTAAGATATTTCCACATGCAGAATTTAGTATAATAACTATTCTCAATCTTGATCGAAAGAGTTCAGTAAATTACAATTATAATTTCAATTCATTGAACTCTTTCGATCAAATTTTAATAAGGAACATGTTAGTTAGGTTCAACTCAATATCATAATTACTAAATAATTTTTTTTGATAATCAAATCAATTCAATTTTTAGTAACAATGCCCAACAATGTAAATTGAGATTATGAGCAGAGCAAGTTAAATATTATGTGTCCTGATTTGTTTTCGCCTGCTGACAATACTAATAGTCGTTACGCTTTAGGTGTCATTTTTATTCTTAGTTTCTTTTCCTCAACATTTGAAATTGTTTCAAAATAGTTTGTATTTGTTTCAACAGACTAACTCCTGTATCAAGTTTAGTTTCAATAATTGCTAGATTTATTTAATGGAAAATGGAACATCTTTCAAGGCAAGTAATAATCGTCAGCGGTAAATTTTGGTAGGTACGACAGCGTTGTGTATCAGCCCATTGCACTAGTGTTAAGGTTAAGTTAGGATTTTAAGAGGCAATGAGCTGATACAATTAGCGGATGGTGCTTTACTTTGAACGAACAATTTATCAGTAATATGAAATTGTCAACCATCATGCGATGTAATATTTTAAATTTGAATTAGAAATACTAGAGTTACGATATTTTACCTGACTACATATGTTTTCGATGATCCCCCCCCCCCTCATTTTCACATAAGTAAACTATCAAAGGAAAGAATTTCAGGATGATAAACCGCCCAGCAGCTGTGCAATTGTCTAATTATCTATAAATTTTTAATTTTTTGTGATTTCATTGCGCGGGAAGTTCGCTTTCTTATTCGAACGCACTGTATTTTAATCAGGGAATTAAGGTTAACCACATATTAATTGGCGGAAAGATACTTGACACTTGTGATTACTACCAAGCCACTAGATCGAGCGGTCNGGTTAACCACATATTAATTGGCGGAAAGATACTTGACACTTGTGATTACTACCAAGCCACTAGATCGAGCGGTCATCGAGATAATTAAGTTTGAAGTTGGTACTAGTTGGTTTTTTAACCGATGGTTAACTATTCCACCATGGTGCAAATAGTCATTTAGTTTGCCATTTATTTTCGTATTAGCAACTCTACCCTTGTTATTGCATTAACTGATCGCAGTATTTTGAGTGAANTTAGCAACTCTACCCTTGTTATTGCATTAACTGATCGCAGTATTTTGAGTGAAAGCCGAAAAAATTAAGTTACGTTTTTGTTAGAACACCCTATACTTTTACGTTTATGCGAAGAGTAAAAAAAAAGAAAAAGTAGGTTTATATTTTTTTTTAAAATTTACGAAAATTACATTTTCGATGAATCAAATTTGGTCTTGGAGCTATTATGTTTGAGAAACTATGTTTCCNAAGCCGAAAAAATTAAGTTACGTTTTTGTTAGAACACCCTATACTTTTACGTTTATGCGAAGAGTAAAAAAAAAAAGAAAAAGTAGGTTATATTTTTTTTTAGAATTTACGAAAATTACATTTTCGATGAATCAAATTTGGTCTTGGAGCTATTATGTTTGAGAAACTATGTTTCCGGTTTCGAATTTTTTTTTGTTTTGGCAAAAGAAAAAGGGATTGAATTTGAAGGAATGGGTGTATGTAAGATCTCATAAGTCTCAATTACTAGAAAGTAGAGTTGATGATAGTAGTTGTGTATCAGTCTCTAGTCAATAACTTATTCAAGAAGAGAACTCTCTTCTATTTTACGATAGAGATTTGTTAAATATTTGAAAAGAAAGGAGAGATTCAGCTAGATTTGTTCTTACTTTGCAGAATCGGGCGTCTAGAGAAAGATAAAGCAGCGGATGTAGCGGGTCTGAGGATTGGTGATTTGATCATTGGTGTGAACGGTGAAGATGTCAGTCGACTTCCAGCCGAAACCATTTTCCATAAAATGAAGTAAACAATCATTTCATTTAGTACACCTTTTCAAGATAGCATTTCAACTTGATGTTTTTCAACATCAAAGAAATGAGACACTTTCTTTTACTTTATCCTTACAAAAGAAAAGAAAAACAATTTATTTCTCTTCCTCTTTCTTCCTGCAATATAATTCCTTCCTAAACTTTCTCTTAATTATTATTCCCAAAAAAAAAAAAAAAAAAAAGTTTAAAAATTTAATTATACAGGGGTAACTAATTAAATTTGGATCCTTGTAAATGTCTCTAAAAGGTATAGTAAGCTAAATGACAGTTAATTGAGTGTGCGTCATTTCAAATTTAAAAGTTGGCCCATATTATTATCCCATTTTTTTTAAGTTGAACAAACGTAGTATGGTAGAGTGTGGAGTGTAATATGGTCAATGGTAATGAAACTCATGAGTTAAGCTTTTTATTATTTATTTTTGAAATTATTGATTCCCACTCTTTTAAGGCTTCATTTTACTCCAGTTTTGGTAAAAGTAGGGATCCAAAAGTTCGGTTACCACTGTAATTGATGATATTTAGCCCAATTTCTTTTTTTTTTAAACTTTACATGTTGTAAATTCTAAAACTAAGAAATAGTAACTTGGCTATGTTATAATAATCATTCTACCTTTCCCTTATAATTAGAGTATCAATTTATAGGTAAAAAGTTTTCCCAAGCGGTTACTTTGACCAAGGTTTGTTGTATTGATCTAATGAAAGTTTTACCAGCAGGACAGCAGGTGACGAGTTGGAATTAGAAGTATGGAGAGAAAATCCAATGGGAAACCATCACAACTGTTGTCAGGGTATGACGACCAATGGGTCAGACTCTTCAAATCCTAGTCCACTCCCATCAAATACCAACAATCCCTATACAAATAATAACAACATTAATCATCAATTACAAGTAGTTCCTGTCAAATCAGTTCCACCACCAGTCTCAATCCTCAAACCTCCACCACCACCCCTCCCACCCTCAACTACAACCCAACCCACCTCAACTACATGGAAAATTAGATTCAACATTGAGGTGGGTCATGGAACTTTAGTTTGAGCATGTTATATAAATCAAAAAAAAAAAAAAAAGTTAAAAGCCACACCTTGTTTCTTATTTTGTACAAAAATTATATACTTGTGAATGTGCTAATGGTCAATTTGTCAAATTTTTGATTGAAATCGATAAAAAAAAACCCAATCTTACCTCACTGTATGAATCCATGTGAAAAAGTAATAAATTAGTTTGTCATTGTGTTATTATAATTTTGCTTTTTTTTTGATTAATTTACAGCTTGTACCAAATGAATTCCATTCCTCTTTCATGCTTTCTGTGGAAATGAAAAAATAATAATACCTGATTGTTATTTGAGTTTTCTTATTTGCACATAGGATTTACTGTTTGTTTTTTGTTGATTGTTTGTTCAATTATTCATATAGTTTTGGTCGAAAAGTTCAGTAGTGGTGGCATAATGTGTATGCTGTATGGTAAGATTGTTTGATTATTTGATTATTTGTATGTAAGTGTGTAAGTTAGTTACATAAGTACACACTTTCACTGAAAGAGAAAGTGGGTAATAAGTTAACCAAAATGAGTTATTTAAAGAAGAAAAAAAAACATGGCGGAAATCAGTATCATGTTAAGAGGATCGTGCATGTTAACAATATAGCGAATAATAATTATTACCAAAATGTCAAGCATTGAGTGTTTTTTTTTTCGTTAGAATGTCTTGCATGTGAGTGAAAGTTGGTTAGAGAAAGCCAATAGCTTTCGACATCAAGTTCAAAACAGGGTTCGAAATTGGATTTAAATCCGAAAAGAAAAATCATGATTTTTTAGCTTCAGTTTCGTTTTATAACAGAATAAAGTACTTTGACACTTTCAAAAATTTGAATTCAAAGAAGTTTTTACACAAAAATTGGTAATTTAGACAACCAATTTTAAAATGAGCTTTCATAAATCATTTTTTCTTATTTCTGACACTCGAAATATAAAAATCAAAAAAAAAAGAAGAATTTTAATTGATTTAAACATATTAAAATTTTTTTAGATTTTTATAAAAAAATCCAATGTTTTCGAAATCTGATTGAAAACCTTAAATGTGTGTATCTCTGAACAATGACTACATCAATCCATTGAAATCAATNATCAATTTTAAAATGAGCTTTCATAAATCATTTTTTCTTATTTCTGACACTCGAAATATATAAAAAAAAAAAAAAAAGAATTTTAATTGATTTAAACATATTAAAATTTTTTTAGATTTTTATAAAAAAATCCAATTTTTTCGAAATCTGATTGAAAACCTTAAATGTGTGTATCTCTGAACAATGACTACATCAATCCATTGAAATCAATATTTTTAATTGTTTTTTTTTCAGTTACTCGAAAAGGAGGATGAAATTGTAAAGGAGTTCCTAATTTGTGAGCTGAAATTTTTTCGTAAAGTGGTTGCTGCTCTGGATCGGTAAGTGAGCTATCAATCAATTCTCTAAGTATGTAACATCTACTTGAAGTTACTATTACTTTCACTTGAGTTACTTACATAAAAAGAACCTTGGAATAGTTATTCCAATTCTAACTCCAATGACAATAAATTGAACATTGACAAATTAGTATTCTTTGGACTCAGGTACTTGATTCCGGCCCAGTCAAAATGTCTCCTCACCCCTCATGAACTCCATGATATATTTTCACATGTTATTAAGGTAGTTAACAACTTGATCCATTCGTTTGAGATTTAATTGATTTTTTTTTCAATTCGCACCTATTTTTAGAAAAAAAAAATAAAAAAAATTAACGTACCATTTGATCTCCATAGATAATTACAATTACCAAGAGAATTCTAGAATGTGTGTCCAACGGAGCTGGTGGAAACAAATGGAAGCTTGGAGAAATCTTACTGAGAACACATAGTGATCATGTGAGACTTTTTAATTTATTCAAATATTTGAACAAATTAATGTAAATAATATAATCTATTTAAACCAAAAATTAACAAATTTTTGCATAGCTCTCTGAACTACTCGCGGCCTACTCTTCTTATGCAAGAAATTTAGGAACAGCTGCCACAATTCTTGCCAATAAAATGACCTTCCAATTATTTGCCAAGTTTGTACTCGAGATACCTGTGCCAAAAGGTCATCTCGACTTGACCTCTGTACTTTTTGCTCCATTAGAGGTGAGATAACATCATTGATTTCATTATCTCTCCCAATAACCTCTAACTTATTACATAATGCTTCCTACTGGAGGTAGCATTCATCGATCTAATTCCCTATATAAGAACCTTCTTTCTTATAAATATAAATCCCAAACTACTCAACACGGAGTCTCAGAGTGACGTATTCCATTGATAATCGATTTCATTTGACTCTGACAGCATTTACGAAGCCTCTGTGAAATTTCTGATGAGATTCTTCATTCTGCGACACACTGGACTCAATTCGCTCAAGAGCTGAAGGTAAATCCTTACAGTAGTCTCTCATGTCACTAAACACGCTCCCAATTTCTAACAAATCAAATTAATCAACTTACAAACCAACTCACCCGCACTCCCTCAAACCTAATTCATTTCTTCCTTTATGTCTAAATTTATGGTAGCTTTTTACATGACTTTTGGTAATATCCGACTGACAGCATGGCGACACTACCTCTCGGAAACTTTTAAACGTGACTCCTTCAAATCCTTTTCACTTTTATAAATTAATTTTAGGAATGCTACGCCGACATTGTCTGCGACACGGACTACATGGAACCAATTTCTCATGTCAGTATGAAAAAACAACCGCTCCTTTCCGTCCGTGATCTGGAAAAACGAATTGTATCTACTAAATTTCAGGTAACAACACCCACTTGGTAAATACAAGTGTGAGATTAATTAGCATAATTAAGTTATAAACTATAACTCATGTAAGCTTGATGTCTTACTTACAATTACGACAGAGTTGGGTATTGTATAAATTTTGAGGAAACAGTGACATCTTTTGTTGACAGGAGTTCAAAGTGAGTGAGAAAGGACGACGATGGATGTTCGGAAGTCGGCTTTTTCGTAAAGAAAGTGATGGATCCTTTTCTCCAGTTTGGGCATTTCTTTTTACGGATCTTCTCGTCCTTACTTCTCATCATACGACAAGAGATCGAGTCTTCTTTGTCAAAGACTCACCAGTCAGACTCCAGGATGTTGTCACTCTTCACTTTAACATACCTAGGAAACACGGTATGTAGAATTAAGTTGTCAGGCATATTGGCTCAGTTCCAGATTTCGTTTGACAAATTGAATTAATCGAACCACTTATCTTTTTTTTTTCGTAGAAAATGAATTTCGACTTTTGTTTGGCCCAGAAGTCCCCCAACATCAATCACGATTTGACAGACTCCTTCCGTTGAAGTCAAGAGGGAAGAAACCGGTTCAAGTTGTGCTAAGGACACCTAATAATCAGCTCAAGAGTATTTGGAAGCTCTTGCTACAAAGGCAAATGTAAGAAATTTATATAAAAATTGAATTGTTTCAGTCAAAAATATTTTCGTAAAAGAATCCAAATTAAAATTATGTTCTAATAAGACAATAAAATGAAAATAAAATGGCTTACTTAGTTTTTTCTTTCTCTTCTTATATACAGAATCAGCTTAAATACGCGAATTTCCAAGTCATCTTCATCGAATTTTTCCATTTCTGAATTCTGTGAGAAATTTCCACAGAGAGAAGAAGTCATTCTAGAGGAGAAAGAAGAAGATGATTCGATCCCAAATCCAAATCCTACTGTTTCCTTCACAGACAATCACTGCTCCTTTCCACCTGCGCAAACGGACTCGTCAAAGTTTTCCCTACCCAATGAACACTCTCTGAATTCATCCCTTTCCCACCTGACATTTAGACCCATTGTACTCGAACCAAATCCACAGTTACCTGAACTAAATCCAATAGTTGACCTATCAAAACTTCAAAATGCCAATGTAAATAACAACAACGAAATTGACTCGAATTGCAACTGTGAGCGGGAAGAAAATAAGTCAGAGTCTGAGACGATTACATTAGAAATACCAAGACAAACAAGTCAAATAAAAAAATCTGTCAATGTTGAATCCCATTTGTCAAAATCCGATCCGGTAAAGTCTACAAATGAACTGCCCAGCATAAATTCAACTTCAGCTGAGCCTTCATTACCAAAGGTGAAAGAATTGTCAAAATCTGTTGAAGGTTATTTGGCAAAAAGCATGTTAAGTGGACTGAAAGCCGTACACAAAGACTCTCCTCTGATTGGCACAGAGGGACGACGAAGAAGAATCCTCTATGATTACAAAGTTCGAAGAGATTATCCAGAACTTTTTGGAATTAGTCCACGTGATCGAAGATCCTTTATCAAAAGTATCGGAGAAAAAGTGATAGAAACTGTTGAAAATAGTGATAATGGTCTCGTGACACCATATTACTACATTACTCCGTCGAACAGTCCACTACTTCTACAGAAACAACGAAGTTTAATCCCTCCGCCGAAACCGATAAGAAGTTTCATTCATACCCAGAGTCCTAAATCTTTGGTCAATGATTCTGAAGGGACATCGGTCAAATCATGCCTTGTCAATGCTCCAGCGCAGTCTCATAGAAAATCCATTGGTTTCCTAAAATTGAAAGACTTGATTGAAGAAAAGGAGTCGGAAGAAGTAGAGAGACGACATGAGCGAAGTCCTGAGGAATCTTCGTCCAATGACTCTGGAATCAGTGATGAACCTTTCCCTGTCAAACCGAACGCGAGACTTCTGAGCCACACTGAGGTAACTACGACAACTTCCGCTTTACCCAGAGTGCTTGAGAGGACCGAGCTACCTCAAGGTACTTAATCTACTCTCTAAACACTCTCCCTACACACCCCCGATTTCCAAAAAAAAAATCAAAGAAATCCTCTCGCATGTAACTTTCACGCCTCTTCGGTGAATGGGACAGTAGACATATTCACTGCCTTTTCTTTTTTTTTGCTTTTTCAGTGAATAGCAAATTAACATTGCCTTGAGTGTTATCGCCTTTCATAGCATCGCATTCACATTTACAGCAGTTACGCTTGATTTATCATTTGGCTTCGAGCGTCGGCCGGATCATAGGCAGTTGATTCGTAAACATTTTATTAATTTGAAATTGGTGCTTTGTGTAATGTGAAAATCCCGGAATTTAATACCATGGGATTTGTTGATGAGACCGCACATCAGCCGCCCAACGCTCGGAGGTGTCAAAATCAGGCGTTATTGCTAATTTGCCAAAAATTCTAGCAAACGTCTGTTTCCAAATTTTCAGGTAAAGTGGAGAGACTGGTGGGTTTAGCGAAAGTGGACAAAGCAACAGAAACTGATGACCCCACCCCAATGCGTGTTCTTATGAATCAACGACGCCAAGCTTTCTTTCTCAATCAAAATCAAACTATCCCGCCAAAAGCCATTCACTCTGAACCCTTCATTGTCAAAATTCTTCAAAGGGATCCAGTTCACTCTTCCCCTTTGAAACGTAAAATAAGTCATAGCCCTTCTGTTCCCACCATCATAGAGAGAGTACAGTATGCATTACTCGAGGAAGAAAAGGTGGCACACTTGGAAAGAGTTGAGTCATCGGACGACTCAACGTCCTCTGACGCCGCTTCTGCTTCTCCGGCTGGAAATGAAAATGGGACAACAGATCCCTCTTGGTCATCTTCTTCAAGTTCATTGGCTAAAGATGAGTGTTCAAAAGGAGAGTCCATTGCTGGTGGTAATTCATCACTACAAAAATTTATGAACCCGCCCCCATTACCCAAGGGACCTGAAATTGTTATCACAAAAGGCTCACCGACGGATAACACAAGATGTGGGTCAAATGAGAGTACAGTAGAGAATTATGGAGATGACGACGAAGAAGAATTCAATTTTGATGAAGAAGAGGATCTCTCTCACTGCAGTGTGGCGACAATGAATCGATATGGGACATACGAGAGTTTGGAAAAAATTGAGAATGAGGATGCGTTGACGGGTTTACCAGAGTTTTCTCGGTCCATTCCAAGGTCCAAGGCTCGATTTGCATTTGATGATGAGGAAGAGGAAGATGATGGTGGGATTGTAGATGAAGAGGACATCTTTGAGGAGGAATTTGAATCTGATTTTAACTTCAGATTTCCTTCTCAAATTCAGGACAATACATACAGTAAGACAAATTTAGTTACACAAATTTAATTTAGAATTTTATGGAGACAAAAAAATTTTTATATCAACTTACCTGTCAAATTGGTATTTGTTACAAGCAGGTGTATCGAGACTCGGGCCCCTCCCTCCCCTCTTGGAAGAGGATTATGAGGATGAAATGTATGATGAGCAAGGAAGCAGTGGTTCACCGAATCAGAGTGCAGGTAATTCTAGCGATGCTGGAGGTAGCAGCGGAAGTAGAGCCTCGTCTTCCATGACATCGTCTCGACATCAGGTACATACTTCGACTCCTAGCCCCATCACATCTATATTATATATTATATTATTTAAATAATAGCATATGAATTTTCTTTGTCTTTATTAACTACTTTTGGAATTTAATTAACAGGGATTGAGAACCGATAGTTATCTGCTGAGTCGAATCGCAACGATGTATGCCCGTAGTTCCATCAGTCCTTTGAAGATTTTCCGAGATCTCTGGTTGAAGAAAAGGTGTGATAAATAAATTAATCAATTAAAAATAATACAATTCAAGAAATAAATTATATAACTTTCTTACCAGATATAGGGAATGGGCAATCAAGGAGTAGGAGGCTTTCCTCAAATAATTCCAATAATCAACTCCTTTGTTCCTGATGAATTTTGGACATTTTTGAACTCATCGTTCCTTCTAAATTGTCTCCATCTTTCAACCTTATTAAATTTGTTAGTTTTATCAAAATAATAATAATAATAGCTCTAGTTTGACGAAAATGATGATTGAACTAAAAAAAATAAACATGTCCTCAGTTAGAAACGAAATTTCGAATAATCTACCTAAATAATTATTTTTACAAGTTAAACTGCCGCCGGTGAGGAAAAATATGAGCGCGATGAACGCTTTTTAATTTGAATTTTGAAAAAAGCGGGAAACGTTTGTTTAGTGAGTTCAAAATGACTACAACTAAAGGTCACTTCATCAACCCTTATAGTGGGCCCACCTATTGCAGAGTAGGTCAAAAATATATTTTTAGAGTTATTCTAAATTTATAAATAATTGGTATAATTTTAATTAATCATAATCATGATTAAAACAATTTGGCGGATTTTATTAACCAATTAGATTTATCAAAAGTGACGCTAAGGGNTTTGGCGGATTTTATTAACCAATTAGATTTATCAAAAGTGACGCTAAGGGTTTGATTAATTACATTAAAATTAATTGATTTCTGTGTTTTGTGAGACAAAAAGTAGAGTAGCCTGTGTATTTTTACACTGGACCATGGGTCTCTTTATCTCACAGGAGAGTTTTTAAGTCATACTTGTCATTGTCTCTGGGTATTAAAGCCTCGCTTGGCTACTTTTAGAGTACGATTCTCTTCACATCTAACCACCGGGCGATACAGAATCATTTCCACAGTTTTATCCAATAAATTATTTTATACAAACAGATCATTTAATACTTAATTAATTACGTCTTATGTGTACCCTACGCCGCAGGTACTAAATCCCTTTACTTTCTCAACTTTTAATTTAGTTAGGTTAGTAACCAGAGCCGGGAGTGGTAACGGTGACATTTTTTGAAAAGTTACAAAAAATACGGTGGTTGCTTCAGAAAATTTAACTACTAAAAGGTTACGATTTTAAAATTTGTGGGTGCGAAATTGTAAAAAGATAACTTTAAATTACAAGGGAAAGCACGATTTTCAACAATTTTACGGTAGAAATTGGAAAAAATGGACTTCATTTTCTTTAATTTTCGTAGGTTTCTTGTGATTAATTGTGAAAAGTGGGAATGTATAAGTAGTTTATCAATTTTTGTATCATAGAGTGTATTTAGATTGATATGACGTCATTGCTGCATGTGGTTAGTGTATGTTTATCAATGGAGATTCGAGAAAATGNGTGTATTTAGATTGATATGACGTCATTGCTGCATGTGGTTAGTGTATGTTTATCAATGGAGATTCGAGAAAATGATTAACACGAACTAATTAAATAATACCCGGTATGGCCGGGGGAAACGTTGTCGGCCCAAAAATTTTGTGTGATTTCGAGAAGAAGGCGTAAACCCCGAAACGGGCCGGCAAANTTTTTGTATCATAGAGTGTATTTAGATTGATATGACGTCATTGCTGCATGTGGTTAGTGTATGTTTATCAATGGAGATTCGAGAAAATGTTTAACACGAACTAATTAAATAATACCCGGTATGGCCGGGGGAAACGTTGTCGGCCCAAAAATTTTGTGTGATTTCGAGAAGAAGGCGTAAACCCCGAAACGGGCCGGCAAAAACCAAGGAGCCGAGGATTTCTCCAGCCCGGCTGTGATTTTACCCAGTTGAAGTTGGATTGTGCAACATTCTTTACACAAAAATGTTGCGTCTATGCATAATGCCCATCTATGTAGGATTAAGGTAGGTTTTAAGTTTTAACACTAAAATACTATGGAATTTGAACGGTGAGTTCAATTGACCTTTTTCACAAAGACAGCCATCTGGTGGATTTTAACTTGAACCTATATAAAACTTTCAAAACCGAACACAAACTCCCATGCTAATAACGTTAAGTTATAGCGGTCGTTAACAAACTAAGTAATTTCTTATATATGAAATATACGTAAAATCTATTAACAATAAATCATAGATGTTAACGACCTACAAAAACTTGCACATTAATTAGAAGTTTTTAGTAGAAATTCTGGTTTAAAGTTTTGACAAAAGTCAATAATGAGGGGAGAAAACTCTCTTAACGTAGAACTTCCACCACGTTTACATTTATCAACTTAAAATAAACAATACATAAAAATTATTATCAAAAACTTTAAATTGATGAAGACTGTTTACTAAGTACTAAAAATAAAGATAATTTAATGAATAGAAAATGATGATATATATTATTTATAGATTGCTATATACAGAATAAAATAAAATAATCAAGAAAATTCGTAATAAACATTCATTTTTTGCAAAAATTATATTCAAACTTTTTTGTGTGTGAAATTAATTTTACAATCTTCAATACAAAACAGCATTAGCAAGCTAACCAAACACTTATGATTTAGTAAATAGTAAAGATGTAAAGATATAGCTACTCACACAACGTGTTCACAAAATGATGTAGGAAATTTTTAAACCAANAAATAGTAAAGATGTAAAGATATAGCTACTCACACAACGTGTTCACAAAATGATGTAGGAAATTTTTAAACCAAATGGCAGCCAAACGAGGGAGTAACGCAATCCAAAAGTTTTCATTCCTCTTCAAAAGACAATGCTGTAAATCTGAAGGCGGTATGAACACTACTATGTATGCTGATCCAACATTACAAAGAGCCATCTGACCCTGCATTCGATAGAATACGGAAAATAGTGTATTAACTACTAAGTTGTTCCCTTCAAAGGTCAAATAGAAGACTTGGATAATAGATCTTATTGGATTTCTCAGCTAAATTAAAGTTGCTTCACTTATGTGTCTTAAATTAATTTAGGAATTCGTTTTATTTAGACAGATATAATATTTAATGTGTTTTTGAAAACGACCAGCCAATGTTGCTAACAGAATAATATTCAACTTCGATAATTTAATTGGAATCATTCAATTTTTCTTATAGACATTTCATAATAAACACTATCACAAAACGCGTTAGTTTCCCCCTCATGGTAAAGTGTAGTTCAAGCCCGGGAAATCAGGGCGGCAGTAATTGTGAAAAAGGTCTATTCTTCAAGTTTTAATTTAAAAACTTATAATAAATTGTTTAATTTCATTATCGAATGTTGTATCAGCTTATGTCGTTTGGTCTCGTCGTCGTCATTTTCTCAATTACTCATGAACCCTTCAACTTCNTTTCATTATCGAATGTTGTATCAGCTTATGTCGTTTGGTCTCGTCGTCGTCATTTTCTCAATTACTCATGAACCCTTCAACTTCATCTTTTGGTAATTTAACCTTCATTTAATTCATTGAATTGATTGAAATTTAGAATTTTGAACAATTCAAACTTATATTTAAGCTTATAATTCAGTCGTATACGTGTTAAACATTGTTTAAATTCGCCATCATCATTATTTTAATTAACCTATTAATAGCTTGAATTGACAACACAAATCATAAAAAATGATTGAGGAATCTATTAGCGGTGATGAATCACAAGGTGATCAAGTATCACCACTTGAAGAAGTATCATTGGGAGATGGTAACATATCGGAAGAAAATATTGACTTGCTATTTGAAAAAAAGAAGCAATTGAAATTTCGAGATGATGAGTTCAAGATGCCTGGGATTGATTCATTTTATAAAGAGACTAAATGGGAGGTCTGTTTTTTTTTGCTTTCAATTCATGACTTTTTGTTATCATTTTTTACTTATACTCTCAGATACCGGAATTATTGAAGCTCAAAAAAGCTTTAAATGAAGTCAAGAGTCGTTTGGATAATTTTGAACTTGGAAGATGGCACAATCATACCAGAAGTATGAATAATTGTCATTATATTTTGCATTACTTGAGACAAAAATATCAGCCTGAATTTTGTACATGGGTTAGTTTGTTTGTTTCTTTTGATTTTTCTTATAACTTTTTTTTTGAGAAAACTTACCAAACGTTAGATTTGCTTTTCAGGCTTGGTCCAAGTTCACCGAATGTCTTGACAGTTATGATGTAATTCCAAAAGTAGCCGTAGACTTGTACAAAGAAGGACTATTGACAGAACTTAATTCTGTGCATCTCTGTGAAGCTCCTGGTGCTTTTATAAGTGCAACTAATCACTATTTACAACATAATATGGAAGATGTGGAAGTAATGTTACTTTTCTGGTTCATGAATCTTAAATTAAAAAATTACTATTTTCTTATAATTTTATACAGTGGAACTGGGTTGCTACTACTTTAAATCCATATTTTGAAGGGAATGACATCGGTCATATGATCAATGAGGATAAACTAATTCTTCACAGTTGGAATAACTGGACATTCATGAAAGATGAAACTGGAAATATTATCAATCGAGAGAACATTGAGAACTTTGCTGAAAATTACATGATCTGTAAAACAAAGTTGAAAACATACGTTCATTTTGTTACAGCAGACGGGAGTATCGATTGTCAGGATTCTCCTAATGAGCAGGAATCTTTAGTAGCTCATTTGCACTTGGCTGAAATCATTACAGCCTTAAAAATATTGGGGATTGGTAATTTTCTTTCTTTGATTTCATTCAAATTTGATTTGTTATGTATTCTTATCAAAAACCACAGGTGGTTCACTTGTTATCAAGATGTTCACATTTCTAGAATGTAAAACTATTTGTCACTTGTATTTATTATCCTGTACATTCAAAGAAGTAAGTCAGTTTCTGTTAAATTACAAGAAACAAATTATATCAAATTTTTTTCTTCTAGGTTCATTTATTCAAACCTGCAACAAGTAGGGAAGGGAATTCTGAAGTATATGTTATCTGCATTGGATATTTGGGAGCTGAAAAATTTCAGGATGTGCTGGAAACACTTTTATCGAAGATCGGTAAGCGTTTACACATCATTGATTTACTTTTAAACGAAACTAACTTGTTTTTTTGGTTGATCTAGATGACGAAGGGACAGCTAGTAATAAAGCTTTATTTCCCAAGACCAGCATTGATTCTGAATTTCTGAGACGATTGGAAGAGGCAGCAACTTTCTTTACACAAACTCAAATTGCTGTCATAGAAAGAAACTATTCAAACTATCCTCCACGTCATGGGCTCTATGCTTCCATGAAGGAACGACAGTTGGAAATAGTGGAAATGTACATTGGAAAATATGCGATAAAGCGACTACGACAGAGTGAAGCTCTTTTCAAAGGTTTGCGTCATTCATACAAGTTTGAAGATGTGAGTAGAACTAATCAAATATTACGTAAACCGATGACAATGCTCGTCTACTGTCCACGAGTTCATAATTCTGAATTCTCAATATTATTATTAGGCTCTCTCTTCCGTTCACGTCGATCCCCGAGAATTGTCAACGGAGAGTCTAGCACAGAGATTGAATCGACCAATTCGAGGATGGTTCAACCAGTTATGTGGAATCAGAGACACTCTTCAAATGTACGTTTACCAAGAGGAAGATGTCAAGTTTAACTTTCCGGTCAAGGTAAGCTTTTTAACGAATGACAGCTTCAATTTTTTCTATTCATTCTTTTTGTTCCAAAGGATAAATTTGAATATCATGGCCTCAAGTATGGAAAACCTTACAAGTATATCAGAAGCTCTCGATTCTGTTTCTCCAAGTTGCTCTCAATTCGTCACGAACTTCGCATCTTACTCATTGGACACAAAACATTTCTCACTATTTGCGACAAACCGAAGGAAAATCACATATGTACAGCGCCGGAATTTCAAGTCGAAACACTCGAAAGAATAGCGGAACTGACCTCACTCAATTTGAAAGTAAACCTCTAGTAGTCACATTTAGTGTTTCTTATGCTAACTATTTTTTTTTACTTTAGTATCTTCTGACAAGAACTAAGGTAGTTTGTTTCAATGAGTCAACGAAGAACTTTATGTTGCGCGCTGACCTTCAAGTGACACAGAAGCGGATTGGTACATTTATCGAAACTCTCGAGTCATTGCAAAAGGGAGAATCTATCTTCCTCTGTGAGTATCCCCTTCTCACAAGAATTCATGTTGGACTTATATTCACAATGACCTCAGTATTTCACCAAGTAAGACCTAAAGTATTGAATATTCATACAAGAAAGGGAATTAATGGAAGAAAAAAAAAATCTTTTTTTTTGCGCTTTCAGGTGGAAATCATCTTTAGCCAGAAGAAATGCATACAAGGTATATTTCTCTTTTCCTACAAAGGGTTCACTGCCGAACTTGAGTCTATGAAAAAAGACTTGTCTCATATGAAGACTGAATTCCTCACTGGTCTCAAAATATTTCCAGAAGAAAGTATTTTAGAAGTAGTTCCTATCAGAAACATGGTCGCCTCAGTACACTTTGGAGAGATAGTTTCTTACAACACATTCAACTTGGTTCGTACAATGCGTCATTTCATTACCGAAGGTGGGGCCTCACGCCGTTACTGTTGCAATGATAATAGTTATAAGTCAAAGAATACTAGCGCAGCTAATTAATACCCCTAATTGCAGTACTTGTTGAATAATTTCTTTAATAACTAATAATCCATTCTTAAGTTCTTGTGTGATGGCTGATGATAAAATTTGGGATAACTTTTGTAAGAGGCCTCTTTTGGAATAGAAACGAACTTATGAAAATCCCTAATTACTTTCTAATAATTATGTAAAAGTTCTAATTAAAACTTGAGCCTATTAAACATCATTTTTTACTAAATTTTTCTCTAAACCTGTCTTGTGGCTACTTTTGAAGTGGATGAGTAATTGACGGAAGTTGGATAGAGAAGCTCCGCATATTTTACATAACTGTTCCTTACGCATATTTTTGGTGTGATGTACTTTGTTTTCATGGTCAATCCGAGCTTTGACATGAGTTAGAACCAATGGACAGAGACGACAAGTGACTGGGGATGATTTAGGCGGAGTGACTTGGGCTTCGAGGATTGGAGGAGGACTGTCAGCCCCTCCATGTGGTGAATCGGACGGTCCTTGGCTGAATTCGGCCGGTGAATCATTTGTTTCGATATCCAAGGAATGTCGTCCCTCCCCATGTGTATCCAAGTGTCGTATGAGCTGCTTCATGGTAGTGAAGGTCTTAGGACACCATTTACAGAGGAGGGTTATAGACTTATCATTTGTTTGATGGAGTTGGTATTCATGACTGAGGCGATGTTGTTGTGAAGGGAAGACTTCCCAACAAAGGCGACATCGCCAAATGAGCGTATCATTTGTGTCGTTGGGAAGGACGGCGGGAGTTGAGGTTGTGGGGGTGGTTGGCTTGTACTGTGTCAATGTGGCACTTGGTAACTTCTGCTGGTTAGTTGGGACTGTAGTCTCCCCATGTTGCCGAAGGTGTTTGATAAGAGATCGAAAGGCTCCAAACTCCTCTTGGCACTCTTCGTATTTACAGACGAAAGTAGCATTGACAGAGTTAGTTCCATGGATTGTGTGCTCTGAAAGTATTATAATAGTATCATAAAGATAATTTTTTTTAATGTTTTACAAAGCACAAAAAATAGTTAAGGATTTTGATTTTAGAAAGTATCCCTCTTATTCCTTCACCAACCTACCATGATTTTCTCTTTGCCTCTGTTCATCAAACTGATCAAAACAGAGACGGCACACCCAGGAAGCACTTGAAGGCTCGGAGGATCTTTTATAGACAACGTTGGTAGATGTGGGTGGAGTTTGACGTCGAGATTTACTCTTTGAAGGTTCAATGAGAACAATTTGAATCGGGGTAGGTGGGATCGGCACCTTTGCGGGTTGAGGAGGAAATTTTTCTACTTCTTCCTTTGGTGGGTCTTCTTCTGAAGCTTCTTGGCTTTGACTATAATCTGGAACGGGATTTTGCCCATGTATCCTTCGGATGTGCTTCCTAAGTCCACGCAGTGTCATGGACTTGCCACAAATCTTACAAGGATAAATCACTCCTAGTGCATCTCTAGTGCCATGCACATCATATTCTAAAACAAATCAATGCAAAAAATACAAATATTTTACTATCATCATCAAATGTTACTTTCAGTATGAAATTTACCATGGTTTAGTCTCTGATGTTGGTCTGAGAATGTGTCATCACAATGTCTACAGGTAAACACGTATTTGGATTGACTTTTTCCACCCTTTCCTGTTCCCGCTATGGGTGAAACATCAGAGTTGTTGTTTTCATGATGACGCTCTGTATGAAGTACTAAAGCACTGAAGTTTCCCAACTGAACTGAACAGAATTTACAACGGAATGAGGCATCAGGATCTGAAATATTATGTAAAACCTCATGCGCTGATCTCTCATGCTCTTCTGGAAAACGCTGAAAATTATACATATAAAATTACTAATAATTCAAAACATGTAATGTCTGGGAGTTAGTTTTCCTCCTTACGTCATCACAAACACGACAATCGTAATAATTCTCCGTTTCCATTTCACTTTCAGACGAGACGTCACCATTTTCTGCTTGGAAAAAGTCTTCATCGTTGAAATTCTCCTCTTGTAAAGGCGGATGATCACCATCTTCGTGTCCTTGCCTTCGATGTTCCCTGATGTGTCTCGCGAGCCAATTCTTTGCTCCTAAAATCTTTCTACAGTCTTTGTACTTACACTCGAGGACAGTGGCAGGGTTGTTGATATCATGGACTATTCTTTCGTGATAGTTCCTATCAGACAATGTTACAAAATACTGGAAACACATTCGACATTCTTCGCTAGTCGCTGCTTGTGTCGGAATGGGAAGAGGTAAAGAAGGAGATTCCTCATCGTAAGAATTTATGTCTTCGTTTTCTGTATCTTCATTTTCAGCCGAATTATCTGGTAACTCAGTCGACTCCTCGTCTCGTAATACGAGTCGTTCGTTGCTGTGATTCCTTTTGTAATGTTCCACAAGGTGTTTGAGGTCGGGATGAATGAGGCGACAGGAAGTGTAGCGACAACGGAGCACGGCTGTTGGATTATCAATGTGATGGACTCGAGTCTCGTGTTCCAACCTTGTGTTATCATTTGGAACTGGAAGAAAATAAAAAATTGTTTTTTACTTTCTTACTTAGAATGAGCCATTGTGAAGGTTATTACGGATAAATAGTTTAACTTAATTTTCTAACTTACACATTTCGAAACACAGTCTACATCGTCGCCGGTAATCCATTTTCATATAGGCCTCAGTGTGTGTAAAGGGAGACTCCTCGTGTCGTTTGAGATGTCCACTTTGATTAAACCTTCTTGGACACTTGGAGCATTTGTAAGGCTTGTAAGCTAAACACGCAAACGAAAAATTATTTAAAAAAAAAGTTAGGTTGGTGAAAGATATTTCCCTTACCTGCATGTGTACCCATATGCCTTCTCAAAGTGATACTTACGCTGAATCGTTTCCCACAGAGTTTACACACAAAAGGTCTATGTCCCGTGTGATTAGCCAAATGCTGCCTATAATGATCAGATCTACAAAAGTCCTTATTTGCACAATAAGGACATTTGTATCTTCGTCGTGAAAATGGGAATTTTTTTGATCTCTTAGCCAATGCCAAAAAATTTCCAACAAATGAACCTCTTCGTGCTACAGTAAGTTTCGTCTTCTTGGCTGACGTAGAGATTTGCTCCTGACTTCGAGGCTTCGACGCTGTACCATTGAGTTTCGAAGTAGGCTCACTTTTATTATCTCCGTTGTAGAACTCGGTGGGAGAATCGCCGATATCCTCAAAGTCGTCCTCTTCGTCGTCTGGTTTAAGGGATGAAAAATAAGACAGTGTCTGGAAAACTTCTGAGGGAAATTTTAGAAAGCGACTTGGCCATTTTCTGGGTTGTTCCTCTTCATCTGCATCTCCAAGAAGTGACTTTGAACACTGTGGCTCTTCTGATGTGAACGCATACTCATCTATTTTTAAAACAAAGTTTTAAAGCTATTTAAATTTTCTAACTATAATAATTATGTTACCTGAATCATGGCTTTCTAGGTGTTTGAACAGATCATTTAGTTGAGTGAATATTTCCTCACAAATGTCACAACTATAATCAGCATATTGCTCTTCATTTGGATCGTCGTCTTCTCCCTCATCTTCCTCATCATTAAGCTCTTCATGGTTGTGTTCACTAAAATTTTCCAGATCTTCTTCATCTTTGTCCTCGTCCATTGTTTCATGTTCTTCGTCATCTAGATTCTCTTGCTCTTCACTTACAGCAACAGTATCGTCTTCAATATCCATACCAAGACTTTCTTTAAATTTAAAACAAATTGTTTCAAATCAAACAACAAGAAAATTCTATAAGTTTTCCCTACCATCGTCATCATTATTATGAGTAGATCCTCCATCGACACAATCAGTAGAAGCGTCTTCTTCTGTCTCATCTTCCTGACGATTATTCTCTGTTTCCATTTCTTCCACTCCTATTGAAGGAACTGCATCTTCTCGGAGACAACCAATACCTTCCTCTTCATCGAAATCATCAGCTGAGAAATGTTTGGAGCAAAGATAACCTCCAGAATCCGGTGGTTCCCATATTTCATCTACATAACTCTCTTGTATAAATCTGATCCATTTCTTTCTAACGTCGTCTAACCCAGAGGAGTCAGCAGGTATCCTGAAAGTTAATTAGTTCATAGGTTTTTCAATATTATAAATAATTTTTGATAAACTTTCAAAACCAAAATAATTTACTTACGATTGCATAGAAGCAGACATCTCGGAATTAGGGCACCAATTGAAGGAACATCTTTTTAGCACTGTATGAGGCATTGTTGGAGCGACTAAAAGTAGAAATTGAGTAGGCAATCAGTGTATCTTCCTTTCTAAAGCGAACAATGTAAAAAAATCTTACAATTTTACACCGAAAAAAGTTAATCAATTTAAAATCAATTCCACCGATTTCCCTCCCTCTCTCTAAAATCACTATTTTTTATTCTACTGTTCACTTTCCTTTCCTACTTCATAAATTTAAATTTACCTCCAAAAACACAAGTTACCACATTTGGGCAATTCGCATAATTTTTAAAGACCGGGTATNTCACTTTCCTTTCCTACTTCATAAATTTAAATTTACCTCCAAAAACACAAGTTACCACATTTGGGCAATTCGCATTTTTAAATACCGGGTAATTTTTTAAGGAATTACAATAAACTTTTACGAATTCAAATATTCAAATCCTTTATCCAATCAAATTCAAATGTTCAAATCATTCACCCAATCAAAATCAAATATTCAATCCAGTACCCAATCAAAATCAAGTATTCAAATCCAGTACTCAATCAGATCCGAATATTCAAAGTTTTTCCGAATCTGATTGGACGAAATTTGAATTTTCAAAGTTTCTTAGCTCAGATTAAAAAAAGACCCAGTATTTAACAGACAGATTTTTTTAATAAATCGAAACTCGTTGAAAATTGTAACGATTTTAACATAGGCTTGTCACTCATCTTATGTCTTATTTCTAAAAATGTATTTAGAAAGAACATTAGCTCATTTTATTTTCTTACTNAATCTGATTGGACGAAATTTGAATTTTCAAAGTTTCTTAGCTCAGATTAAAAAAAGACCCAGTATTTAACAGACATAGATTTTTTTAATAAATCGAAACTCGTTGAAAATTGTAACGATTTTAACATAGACTTGTCACTCATCTTATGTCTTATTTCTAAAAATGTATTTAGAAAGAACATTAGCTCATTTTATTTTCTTACTTTTGTATCACAGTTTACAAAATAGAAATTAAAAGAATTAATTAAAATTTGACTTTTACCTTTTTATTCTAATTAACTTCAGGAAAACTGAGACACATAGGTAGTCAACCATTGGCGAAGATTTTCATAGTATAAATTTTTTGATTTTGACACAAGAGGTGATGTTAGAGCGGTTTGGGCTAACTTAATCGAATGTGCATGATCATTCTCTGAGCCAAGAGCAGAGTATCTGGAAAACAATAATGATAAATATTTGAAATTATAGAATCAAAATAATTTTAAGTAGATAACTTTACCGAGCTGATAAAGCAGCAACCATTATAGACAATGAAGCTAAGTCAATTGGATTTTCAAGTACTGCGCATTGTGCTTCTTTCAAAGCCTTTTCATAATTTCCCTCCAAGAGATATGTGAGTGCCACAGCAGGGAGCGTAGTTTCTTCACCCAATATGGAAGCACTCATGAGACCTCGTCTTGCCATTTGACCTTCAGTGTGAAAATTGATGAAATGATTTGCTAACACTTTCCAGAGTTTACCACTGCGAGGATATTTGTGAATGAAAGAAAGAATCGAATGAAGTGGTGCACTTTGTTCTCCATCCTGTTCACCATATTATTACATTATAAGCACAATAATAACCATTAAAAAAAAGAATTAAAAACTCACCGAAGCCACCAAACAGAAGGACTTCATGAGTGCAATATTGTGGATAAACTTTTGTTTGTGGAAACGTTCAATCATTTTAGCCACAATGCTATTAGCCAAGTACAGATCTGAGTCTACGAGAGCTAGCGAACAAAGCGCAATGTATCCTTCTGGATTACCGGCTAATTCACACCTAAAACATAAATATGTTTTCACCTTGACGTTAATTCAATACTTTGGAATTAACAAATTAAGTAGTTCCCTCACCCTCGAAAAAGTAAAGTTTTCGCCATATCCAATCCATGGAGTCGATACGAAACTAGCCCTTGAGAGATCAACACGTTAGATTTTTCTACATCAGTGGAGCAGGAAATCAATAACTTCCCGTATGTTTCATAAGCTTTCTCAAATTTACCAACTGGGAATAGAATTAAAAATTAACTAAGGAAAACGTAAAGGACACCATAAGACTTAGAATACTTATTAAAGATTCAAGTACCTTTTTCTAATGCTAGTGCTTTATTAGCGAGAGTTTTGAACTCTGGCTTTAGTTTATCGACCCTTTGGAGTACTTCATCATATCTCTCGAGCGTTCTCAATACCACAATCTGGTTAACCTCAAGAGATCGCCGCTCGGTATCTGTTTTTGACATGATAGTAGCCATTTCAAAAGTTTTTAGAGAACTTTCAAAAAGTCCCACTTCTGCCTGAAGCATTCCTTGGATTGTCAAAGAGGCAGATGTAGCATGGCGTGCTATAACCATAAACTATTGTGAATGTACTTAGAAAACTCAAAATAGCTCATTTTGTACAAAGAGTTAAATTAGGCTAACGTACCATTGTAGAGAGATATCTTCTCTAGACTCACATGAATCGCATCTAAATGGTCTATTGTGTAATTAAAGTGGTGGCTATTCTTATCATTGGGACTAAGCAAAGTTTTGCATATCCAGTAGGCATAACATAAGTTCGCCCGGATATTCGTGTCATCTAGAACGGCCGCGTGGCGGTAGAGATCCGTTGCTTCTTCTTTGTCTTTGGCTAGAGCTTCAGCCACTAATCCCTATAACCAAATTGAATAATTGAGCTGCCATAATTGTGAGTATTTTTTTTTTACATTTGTTGTACCTGACCAATCCAACAAGGACCGAAACTCGGTTCGAATCGTTGAGCCTCATTAAAGCAGAAATGAGCCTTGAAAGACTTTCCATTACTATGGTACAGAAAACCCAAATTCGTCCATGCTTTGGCGTTGGCAGGACTAATCTGAATTGATTTTAGGTATGCATTTTGCGATGTGGCTTTTTGTCCAGCCGCTAAAATAGCAAATGAATACAAGTCAATTACTTACGTTGATAAAATTAAATTAAAACTTTTTAATGTAACTGTAAACCATTACCCTCGGCGACGAGTCCAAGAGAATTCCAGTAAGAGCTAATCGAAGGATTTAAGGAGACCGCTTTCTTTGCATGATAAATTGCTTTGTCGAGTGTATCTAATGACATGTTCACCGCTAACTTATGGTAAATCTTAGACATCTCAGAATGTTGAAAAGAAATCAAATGCTTGGAGTCAGAATTTTTAGAAACAGCTAGTGAAGTCCTGCAAGAAAAAAAAATTCAAAAATTCCCATTGAGTAAAATAGCTCGGTGTATTTATTTACTCACTTCAACCCAATCCCCAGAAGCTCTTTCAAATCAACGTCTACAAATTCATCAATTTTTCCAGTCTCGCGAAGCAAGGTTGTAGGTACTTTGAAAATTGAATTTGGATTCAAGTCACTTGCGACAATAATACTTGCTGTTATAATTGTCAGACCCAATATTTGCTCATGCGAATTCAAGACTCTGAAATGAAATGAAAATGAAAACTTCTATAGCCTATATTCTGAAAATTGGCTTACTTTACTGCGGCCTTGATGCATTCAGATACTGCTTTAACAACCGAAATCCCAAGTCCTTCTTTGAGTCGTTTCGATGAAACTTGTAACCAAGTTTTCGAAAGCTCCACCAAGGCAGGAGTGTAGTCGTGTAATTCCGAGAGCGTTGCTATCGATTCTTCGTTTTCGCCCAGATGCCGCTGAATAACACCGATCTTGAGCTTCGGATATGTGGGTTCAGCGCCAAGTTTAACGCATGCTTCAAACGCTTTCTGCGAAGCCTCGTATGAACCTCGAGCATAATAGGCGTCAGCAAGTGTTTCCCAGACATTACTAAAATAAACAAAAGTTAAAGTTTGATTTAAAATTATAATTGATTCCATTTATTAGTGTATTTTGATATTCAATACTTACCAATCGGAGTGGTCTGAACGGATTGCTGATTGAAGGGCAACAGTAGCCTCCGAAGGTTCATTCAGTTCCAGATGAAGCATTCCCAGGCGAAGCCAAGCCCATTTTGATTTTGACCTTTTGAGCTTCTTTGTTGCTAATTTGAGCAGCTCCTTATTTGCTTCCTTGAATTAGAATTAGAAAAATTAGATTATCTAAATGACATAGTTAAGCATTACAAATAAATTACAATGTTTTTGGTTTTGAAATAGAGATCTGAAAGATACATTCCAATTTCGGAGGATGGTAGAGCCTTGTAAGCCTCTGTCAAGTATTTCAAAGCTCCATCGAGTTCATTTTCCTCCACAAAAAGTTGTCCTATATAACAAAGAAGAACGGGATGGTTTCTATAAATTGGAACGCACTAGGACAAAAAAAAACATGTAAGATCAAATTATTAAATTCTGCATTTTTTAATGTATATAAAAACTCACCTTTTGGAATATATCAAACGTGTCAGCAAAATTTGATAATTTTAGTAACTCAATCCCACAGCTTAGCAGGAGGTCGAAATTCTCTGGATATTTCTGAGTAAGATTAATCAAGTGGTCACTTTGGTTCTCAGTTTGCAACAATGCTTGACAAAGTTCGACACGCCAGTCTTCTGGAACAATTGTTTGGCGGAGAATTTCAAATTCTTCTTTTCTCCCTTCTCCAGCTGCAATTAGTGCTTTCAAAATATCAACGTCCCTATCTGGAGGTAGTTTATCAATAGCAGCAGCCGCTTCCTTGTACTTTTTTTGATGAATATAAGAATGACAATTGAAAATTATGAATCTCTGGGGTTCACGGATATTTTCATTCTTCAAAATTTTAAGACAATATTCCTCGACTCCATCAAAATCCCAAATCTTCTCTAAACAAAGTAAGAGCACGTATACAGCATCCTCATGCAATTTTGACTCTACTCCCTGTTTCAACCACGTGATTGCATCCACGTAATGAGACTGCTCAAACAGAACTTTGCCTTGAGCAAAGTGTCCAAAAGAGCTGGATGGGTAAAGTTTGAACAGCTTTTCAACGAATAAGGGTACATCGTTGCTACTTTCTGAACTCAAATTGTTCTCGACATAGAGGCGACAGAGGTAGTCAAGAGGGTAGTAAAAGGAATTGAACCTTGGTTTCAGGTCACAACAAACTTTCTCTAGTGTAGTATAATTTTCTTGCTTGAAGAGGATTTGGAAATACTTTCGATACTCTTCATCAGTCGCTGATCCCATACCATGTAAAAATCCCAGACATAGTAAATACTGTAAAAAAAACATGTAACATATGAGATATAGATGTTTTTTTGTTAATTTAAATCATGTTTCTTTTAATAATTGTTTTAATAAATTGTAGGTGGGAGAGAGGACAATTAAGATATAAGATATTTTGAATTCTACTATAAAAGTTACGATGAGCTTACCAAGAATTCTTCATTAGGTCCAATGTTTCCCATTTGAGCCAATATGGAAACTGCCATTGTACTAAGTTTAGTACTGTTTCCATGTGATTTGATAACCCGTGCTAATACCTTCACACATTGGGGAAATAAACCCTGTGATTGGAGTTGTCCGACATACTTAGTTGTTGCATCCAAATATTTCGATTTGTCTTCACCTCTAAAATGACAAACAGTAACTACTTTGCTAGGTTGAAACTTATGCTCAAGATTACGCTGCAAGAATATTGCTAATTTCTTTGTAAGCTACTAAGAGTTCTTCGTGCTCCTTTATCCCCCGTTTCTCGTAATGTGCTGCGACACCTTGCCAAGCAAGAATTTGTTTAGGGTCCACTGCGATTGCCTTTTTGTATGACTCAAGAGACTGGTTTGCTTTTCCAACTTGTTGCAAAGCTGCACCTTCTAGTACAAGTGCTTGATAGTGTTTACTATCTTGCTTAAGAATTTTCTATAATAGATTAGAAAATATAATTATTATCAAATTTGTCAGTTTGAATATTTTTGGTCAAGAATGAAAATGCACTAACTTACCTTGGTAATTACCAACGTTCCATTACACCCGTCATTGCCCTTCTGTAGTAAATTTCTTGCTTCCTTTAGCAAACTTTTAATTTCTGATTTATCCATTAGACCAAAGTGTATACCATATGTAATCAATAATACAATGTCTAGAAGTTCTAGAAAACAAAACAATGAAATCAGTAAACAATTTTATTTTAATTTAAATTAATTTATTAAATCAATAAATCTGCAGTAAACAGCACNATGTCTAGAAGTTCTAGAAAACAAAACAATGAAATCAGTAAACAATTTTATTTTAATTTAAATTAATTTATTAAAATCAATAAATCTGCAGTAAACAGCACCACACACCAGCAGATGTCAGATTTTGATTTTCTTAAATTTTGAAAAATGAAAATTTAAATGAAAAGTTTTCCCGCGTCTTTTTCGGTTTGAGTTTAGTCATTTCGTAAGGTATAGGTTTGTGACATTAGAGTTTTGGATTTTAAAGTGGCGTTTTCTTAAAAATCAAAATAATTTCAGAAAAACACTTTTCAAAAATTTCTGCTTTTAGTTNATTTTAAAGTGGCGTTTTCTTAAAAATCAAAATAATTTCAGAAAAACACTTTTCAAAAATTTCTGCTTTTAGTTTGTAAGTTTTGAAGTCTCAAAATTAAGCAAATTAACTGATTAAGTAAAACTTATAGTTTTTACAATTCCAATGCGAAATCCAACAATACCGTCTTTGAATAACGGTGAACAAGAAAAATTCAAAAATTCAAATTCAACCAATCAAATTTGAGACTTTTCAAATCTGATTGGTTGAATTTGAATTTTTGAATATTTGTTTGCCATTTTGAAAAGATTTGGTGGTTATAAAAGAAACAAACTACAAAATGAAATTCTAATTAAATTNTATTTGTTTGCCATTTTGAAAAGATTTGGTGGTTATAAAAGAAACAAACTACAAAATGAAATTCTAATTAAATTACCTCCGATTCACAAAATTTTGATACGAGTTGTCAATCTGTAACATCCACCCGCATCATCTAACATGTCACTTGCTGCTTGCTGAAATGGATTACTCAATTAACTTTTATCAACTCCAGGTAATTATTTTTTTTTTAAGTTTTTATTACTCCAAAGGATAATTTAACACGAGAGTAAGGGTATTTGAGTTATAAAGGGTTNTATTTGTTTGCCATTTTGAAAAGATTTGGTGGTTATAAAAGAAACAAACTACAAAATGAAATTCTAATTAAATTTACCTCCGATTCACAAAATTTTGATACGAGTTGTCAATCTGTAACATCCACCCTTATCATCTAACATGTCACTTGCTGCTTGCTGAAATGGATTACTCAATTAACTTTTATCAACTCCAGGTAATTATTTTTTTTTAAGTTTTTATTACTCCAAAGGATAATTTAACACGAGAGTAAGGGTATTTGAGTTATAAAGGGTTNATTTTTTTTTAAGTTTTTATTACTCCAAAGGATAATTTAACACGAGAGTAAGGGTATTTGAGTTATAAAGGGTTAAAATCACAGTAGCGAAAGATGTAAATGTGAATGTAATCGAGCTGGCGGATCTTTTCAATTCTCTCTGGAATAATATTTTTCTTCTCGTTGGTAGTTTTTCCATCTTCTTTTTTTTTTGCATACCAATTAAATTGGTTCGCTTCAAAGATCAAAAAGTAGTTTCTTCTTGACTACGAGGATTACAAAGTTGTTCATTTCTATGTTCGTAGGAAGTGGACCAATGAGAAGAAGAAGAAGTTCTAAACCCTTTCTCTCCCGGTTAGTTTCGGTTCAATTATTAATTTCATCTTACCTTTTTTGATATGAAAAGACAAGATTAAGTATGGAGGGGAAAAGCCCATTAAGTATACCAACTTGTCGTCCTTCTCTTTGATCATCCTCATCTCCGTCTATGCTTTCATAATTTCTAAATTAAATTAACTTTCATCTCCGATTTTGGTGAAAATAATACCTTCGTCTTCTCTCATCATCAAATAACTAAATAGCTCTTTCCTTTTTCACCAACGGCATTCAAAAGTTGAGAATAGTATCCGGTTTCTGTTTCATAGGCATGTCGACAGTCTTTCAATTTTTTGTATTCTCCCGCTCTTCATGAAACAATAATTGTAAGTAGTCTTTTTCCGGAAATAAGAAGTTAAAGCTTTACAAATGGTAGAGCATATCGAAGTACTATGCTTCACTATGCTTATTTTGGAATTACTCCGTGGTAAATACATCATAGAAAATAATACTTCGGGAAATTCTTAACAAGTACGCCTCCATTGAGGTAAAATAATGTTTTTATAAATAAAGATTTAAAGATGTTTTGTAACACACTAACTTCTTCAATTAATCCTTGAAGTGCAACGTGATGGTTTACAAAATGACACAATTACTTGCAAATTGCTGATCAAAAGGCTTATCACCTGTGTCTTCTCATCAGACAAAACTAATCATACCCTCAAATCAGTCACATCACCATAAAGCAGAAATAGAATTTTATTTTGTGAATACCAACTGTGAACCTTTGATTGTATTGTTAGTAAAAAAATATAAGTGCTTCTTTCCTAAAGGCTTCATAGGTTTCCAATAATTGAATTCGCGTCTCTTAATTTCTTACAAAAGGTTTTAGGCGAAGATTGGATTGGTGGCGCCTAGTTGACGGAGTAACTTTAGGATGTAACACGGTGCTTCTGATTCTATGGATCTTATCAAGTAAGGAATACAATTCCAAAAAAACAAATCTTCCCGTCAACACCTCCTCCAAATGAAAAGATTCTCTAATTTTTAACACCTTTTATTAACTCATTCAATTCCACGAGCAGTAGGAGGATGACTACATGTATTCCATTTCGTTATTCCATCTACTACCATCATCGCATTCATCGAAAACTCAAATATACAACAATGTAATCTAATAGTACAAAAGCGTCGTCGTCGGGATGAAGTTGGAAGTTTCGAAGCTAACTTACTTACTTCATCGCTTCTCATCGCACAACGACTCTAACGCCGTTCAAAATGCACCCTCATCTTCATCCCATAGACTCATCATTTTACATTATTAACACTCTCCTCTCCTTTCATTCTTATCTGATCCCTATTAATAATACAGAGATAAAGTTGACTCACGGAAATTTCATAAATAATGTTCATCCGGACAGTTTTCAAAGTCAAGGGATTTAAATCCTTTTAACCAACAACCTCCGGAGCACCGCTTATGAATTACAGGGCGGGTATTTTTCCTCAACGGTTTTTTTACTGTACATCTTCAAGAACAAAAGGGGAGAAAACACGGCCTGTGAGATGAAGTAAGTGAACATGATCATCATCGGAAGGAACCCCAAAAAATCTCTCCCAACTTTGTATAATACATTTCTCTTCAATTCAATTCAATTCGTTGAGAGATTCGGTCGTGTCTGTCAACTTGGTCCAGTACAAAGGATTTTAAAGGTAACCTACAATGACTTAACTTGTGTTAGAGTAGTAACAATAGGTCAAAACTTTCTGTTCAGGTTTGGAGGCTTTAAGGTTACCCGACAAGGAGATAAAAAAAAACTAAAGACGTTGGATAAGAGTTCCTGAGAAGTCATCACTTATCAACATCAACAAGATAACTAAACTGGATTTTCCTTTCAACTAATTTCAACTATTTTTTTTTGCAACTTATTTGGACTACGGATTCAAAATGACGAGGTTGTTGTTGTCCAGGTGTAACCAGAACAATAGGTAGAACTTCAAGGATTAAGTCACTGGAAACTTAGAAGAACAAGATTGTCTACAAAGAACAAAAGATCTTCCAATCTTCCAGGTGTGTTTCTGATTGGATAGAGGTGTCAGATTCAATTATCACAAACTGAGGTGTTCTAATTGAACTAATTCCTCCAGGGTACTAGGAAATTACTTGACATTCAGCAGGAACTTGGCATATCCCATTATCTCCATGTCAGGAAGTTTAACGAATAATGAATGAATGAAAGTGGTGTTGTTGATGTTGATTAGTGTACAAGTGCTAAATTTTTAGTTACAACACACAGTTCATTCTTATTGTTTTAAAATGTAAACCTTTCTTGCTTATGCAGTAACCGAAAGTATCCAACAGGAAGTGAAAGTTTAGGCAATAATGTTAGAGAAAACAACGTGGAAGTGAAAGTCAACAAAAAAGTTATAATTTTTTAGTGAAAGTGTTTACCATTTACTTTACCAAAAAAAAANGTGGAAGTGAAAGTCAACAAAAAAGTTATAATTTTTTAGTGAAAGTGTTTACCATTTACTTTACCAAAAAAAAATATGGCCTTTTTGGCGTACACCCAGCAAAACCCTTCATGCTCAAAATCCAGTTTGTCATTAACANCAAAAAAAAATATGGCCTTTTTGGCGTACACCCAGCAAAACCCTTCATGCTCAAAATCCAGTTTGTCATTAACAGTATTTTTAGTGATTATAATTAACCTCTACTCGGGATTCGTAGAGGCTCATTGGATGTAAGTATTCAAGAACTTAACTGACTTTGATTTATTTGTTAAACCTTGTCTAAATTTTTCGGGTTATATTTTACAATCTCTATCATGCGACCATGCCTCAGTACCTTTTGACTCAATTCGGATACTTCTGAACCATGGCGGTGATGGTAGCCAATTAGGTTGTCAGAAAATTCTATGTCGTTTCTTTATATTTTGTAAAAAAATTTTGATATGACTCCATGCATATGAAACACAGAGAGTAAGGAAACTTGTTTGAATTTCTTTGATTTCCTTACAGGAAGTTAAAGAAATCATCATAGATTCACTTTGGTTGAAATTGAGAGTTTTATGTTGACTTTTGAGCAAATTGGATACATAAGAGAGAAAGTTTCGCTAAGGGTCATGTCATAGTCAGTCTTGTTCGTTACAGAAACATTTTGTTTCATCCTTTAATATTTACATTTTCTTTTAGTTTATATTATTTATTTAGTAAAAGTTAGGTTGTGAAATTGTAGTTAAGTTAGACTATTCAGATCGATTTCATTATTGCCTATAACTAAAAGTATCGATCTGAATAACAATTATGAACCGCGGACAATGGAGTTGAAGAAGTTCATATGATTCTTATGTCCGTCTGCTACACCCATAGAAATTTTTCTTACAAGTTGGGCTGGTAGAGTGTAATAATAATTTTCGGTGTATCCGAAAAATCGGTTCATAAACTGCAGTATGTCGTGATACCATGTCATTAGAGGTAATTACACAGTACCTGAGAAAAGGGGTAAAATTGTGTGGTATTTTTATTACCTGTCTCCATTACATTGTTTCGGACGTCTTTAATTATTATGGTTCNGGGGTAAAATTGTGTGGTATTTTTATTACCTGTCTCCATTACATTGTTTCGGACGTCTTTAATTATTATGGTTCTTAGGAAAAGAAGTCTGAGGGTAATTATAAAAAAAAACAAGGGACTTTTTTTTTTTCTGAGACTATAGTATGACTGAAGGGTCATCATTTCCCCCCTTACCCTTGACATAGCTACTCGNGGGGTAAAATTGTGTGGTATTTTTATTACCTGTCTCCATTACATTGTTTCGGACGTCTTTAATTATTATGGTTCCTAGGAAAAGAAGTCTGAGGGTAATTATAAAAAAAAACAAGGGACTNGTCTGAGGGTAATTATAAAAAAAAACAAGGGACTTTTTTTTTTTTCTGAGACTATAGTATGACTGAAGGGTCATCATTTCCCCCCTTACCCTTGACATAGCTACTCGTTAAAAATCCTTCCATTATTCTCCGCCACTTGAATAAAGAAAGGTAATTTTGGTTTTTTTTTATCCCTTATATCAAAGGGCCTCAAAATATCCCTCCTGCCTCTTCACTTCAATTTCGGTATCTTTTATTCTTCGTCATTCTATTGTTCTTCTCTCATTCGAAGTCTTTTCAATAATAATAGTAGTATTAATAATACTAGTACTTTAAAAGAATTATTATTTTCAAGTACTAGCTAGGAAAAGTTACTTTCTAGCTTCCCTTTCTGGAAATTTTGCACCTAATCTCTCCATTATTCTTGATGAAATAAATCATTTTCTGCACAACACCACAAATTAAGTCTTTCTTAACACCCTTTTGATGTAAAGGGATGATAAAAATGATAAACCTGTGGGAAAAAATTTTTGTAACTTTTTTTTTGACACAAAGGGTAAAACCCAAGATTTCAATCTTTGTAATTTAGAAATTTTTTGATGCTTCGGTGAATTTTTAGTGAGACTGTAGATCCTATTTGTTAGTTTGTTGGAAGGAAGCGGATAAATTTTAATTAAAATTTTCTATACGCGTAATAAGAGAAAAAAAATCCCTGTCCAACTGTTTTAATCGCACATTTTGAGCATTAAATGGCCCATTTTCTCCATAGAGACTGAGAAAACACATGTTACGGTACGGCTGTCGCTGTTAAGCTTAATCTTCATAGCTACCCGAAAAAGTTACTTATTTTCTGAGCCGTTGGGCCCCATGTTGGTTGCCTAGGTACAGAAAGTACTTCATCAAAATAATCCAGAGAAGCAATGTTTCTGAAGTATTATGTGATTTTTTTTTCCAGCTTAGCTCCCAAGAGAGATATTATTTCATTTTTTTTTATTTCTTTACAAAAAAAAAATTTTTTTTTTTCATTAGAAAAGGTAACGGTTGGTGGGAAGGTGTTTGTAATTAATTGAGCGGTTCCTTCCACATTTTCTCAAACTTAATCCTAATCGTTCTCATTATACTTAATGGACACTCATTATTTCTTAAGGAGTGTGAAAATGTAGTTACATTGTTCAAAATGACAGTAGATTCTCGTCTCTGATTGAATTTATTTATTAGTGCATGGGTTCTTTTTTTGTCGAAAAAAATGCGGGTACTGGGTACAAATATCCTCTGGGTAAGATCAAAGGATATTTTTGAGCAATCAAAGATGTCTAATATTGACAGAGTTGAAGGAAATTTTGTTTATAAGAAAGTAATTGAGCCATACCAGTTCAAATTCAGAATTTCAGAATGGTCAGAAACGTGAAAAAAAAATTTTTTTTCGTTTTTTTTTTTGACAATCCCGCTTTGCTGTGGTAGATTTATTTATAATGTCATATATCACTTTTAATGGTTCCGGTGTAGAATCTTCCCGCGTTTACTGTCACCGTCGTATTAAAAAAAGAACCATTTCGGGGCGTAAATTTTCAGACAACTTACTTTATTGCTTGATTCTCACATTAATTAAATTTATTTTTATGCCCTCAGTTTCTTAAGATAAGGAGTTAAGAATAGGAAAATTAATGCGTTTGGAATTTAGATAGAAATAATTTCACATCATTTTGACTGATTCTGATCAAAATTTGACACAGAATGCATCAAATTTGATGAAAAAAAAAATGAAAATTGATCTAACAAGAAATTCAATTTAATGCAGGATGATGACGTCATTTGAAAAAGAGTCATTATAAACCGCGATCAGTAGAAATGGAAAGGATTATACAAAATTTTTGTCTGTCTGCCTGTCCGTATGTTTTTTTTTTTTAGTTTTCGCTGTAATTTGGCAAGTAGGATTTTAGCATTTGGCAAGTTTCTCTAAAAGTTAAAAATTCAGTTACTTGATATTTCGTTGACATTTATATCTTTTTTTTTCCTGATAGTGATTAGCATACTGGAAAATTTATGAATTGAACTTACCATGAGTTGACAAATTAGGCAACAGTTAATGGTTTCTAGTAGTACATAGTAAAAGTAAACATATTTTTGTTTGTTTTGCATCAAGGTATAAATCAAGTTTGAGAACTATCGTTAAATAAATTAATTAAAAAATATGATTAACGGTTTTTTTGTCTCCAGATGTCCCTGAGAATTTGAATTTTCACCCAAAACAAATTTTTGCTAACCACTAATGAGCTAATGGCAAACATCGATAACTAAATTTGAAAATTAGGCTAATTTCATGGAAATTATGATTATAAAAATTATTTAGATTTTTTTTTTTTTTTTTTCAAATTGGAAATGGGCGTGTACTTAAACATGTAGTGTGAAATCTAGAAGTCATTCTATCATCTTGCCTAGTGAAGTCGTTGGACATTGATTGCTTCATCATAGTATCTCGTACTTCACGATTAAGGCATTAAACATGACATAAAAAAATGCTTTGTACAACTGTCATGGTCAGAGAAAAAGTCTTCTAATAGGCAAGCTGGACATAAATCAAAATTTAATTGGTTTTTTTTTCTTCTTCCAATAAGACAAAGTTAGGTTTCAGAGGCGTAACGAGGGGCTTCATTGGGATATAAATTACTCAAACTTGCGGACAGAGACATTGTAGAAACTCTGACCATTAAAATATAACTCTCTGTGACTTCATTATAAAATTTTGTCATTCTCCTTGTCCTCTAGTTTACAATGGTGATACTGTTTCCATTTCACTCGACTTGCCATTAAATTATGTTACTAACTTGGCTAGTTTTTTTTTATGTACAGAAATCTCCACGTTTGGTATGAAGATATCATGGAACAACAAGCTTCGCCAATCACACCGTCGTCATTACTGTCAATCACCAATGACACTCGACATCATCAACTAATGCAACAAGATTCTTCTGTTGGTGGAGGACCTGATTTCCAAGTCCATCTACCCACACCTGATGTCCAATATTTTCATCAACCACGACCCCTACCACCCTGTGACCAGTTTGTAGGACTCACGCAGCCACAGATTGATATCTGTAGAGTATTCACGGTGAGTTGCCAATTCAATACTCAAGAAATTGAATTTTTATCTCATATAAATGTAATTTATTAAATGAAACGATTGACAACCGCGAATGTCTCTAGCAGCGCCACCTACAAAACATTTTTTATTTTAAATTTATTGTTTTCTTAGTACAAGTTTAGTTGTTAAACCATTGAGGTTCCATGCATTAAATGATAAGATTGGTTCTTGTAGATTTTTACGCGGTTCTTGGTGGAGCGGTTAGAGTGTGAATGAATTTTTTTCGTGAATTTGGATTTGAATTGGGTAAAGGAGCTAGACAGTATTTCTTCATTACTTTTTGTGATGAAATATTAACAAGTTGAAGAAGTTCGTGAATTTTTCGTATCTTTTCCATCAAAAGTTGAATTGAATTGAGTACTTTTGCTTGATCGTTGCTAGGAAAATTACGAATATGGTTGAGAAGATATGTTTTTTCGACATTGTCTGCGTAGATGAGGGCACGAAAGACTTCCAGAAGGTCAGCTGTCATTGAGCTGAGACAAACAAAAGCATTCATGAGAGCAATGAGCATTGTTTCCATTTCATTTCCACTGATGACCTCAAGGTCACAATGTTCAAAAACTGTCCAATTCCCTGAGAATCCAGGTCGTCCGATTTTTTCATAACTTTGTAATACCAAATCCAGAGAGACTTGAATTTTAATTCTAGAATTTGCTGATGACTCTTCCGATGGGAATTTTACATGCGAATTTCTTGATTCGTTGACAAATGTATTCGTATCTCGGAGCATATCCAGAGCGAGATTGAATCCTAGTAAATCAAAAACGGATTAAAGTTATTTTATTGATTATTTTTTTTGGCAAATTTTGATAAGATTTTTTTTGGGTGTGGTAAAATTTACCAGCTCCAGAAGTTATAGCAAAATTTCTTGTACCCAACAACGCCACTGAAGTAATTGCACTGATTTCTCTACAAAAACCGCCAAATTGGGCTAAACCAGAAGCATGAGTCGTGTGTCCTTGAGTTCCTGTGAAATCATGTAGGGTGATTGGCTGGGTTTGATGAAGTTGAACAAGTTAACTCTGATTTCATCAGAAAAAAAAATCTTACCAAACTTGAACTTTTTAGCTCGGCTAGAGCATTTCTTCAAAGTTTGTTGAATAACTTGAAGATATTTGAGAATATAATCAGAAGCTTTGGTACAACCAATTAAATGACAAGATTTAGTAAGATGTGTCTTAGTTTCATCATCTGATTCAAGTGCAGCGACAATTTTGGCTGATGTAGAAGGGAAACTTGTGTCAACTGCCATTTTAGGTCTTGTCGCTGAGCTTAGAGCTTTGATTAACAATAATTATTTATTAAGAAAAAAATTTATTAACAAACTTAATTACTTTAGCTATAGGTTAGGTAACATTAGTATAAGTTAAAATATCATTAGCTGAGGGAATGTTTTTTGGGATAATTGCTGAAGTATTGAAGCCAAAACTCGTGTTAATTTCACATTGGTAGATTGCATACTTCAACGAGTATCCCAAAAAACATCCCCTCGGCTATTAATATTTTGACTACTGTACTATACTATACCTGCGCATGATCGGAGTCCATTGTAAGGTCGCATTGGGAAATTTGAAAATGCAGCATAATGATCCAAGTAAGTACTGTAACGAAATTGTGGTTTCACTGTAGGATGGTCCATTGTACGTTCCAAGATTTTAAAGTAATCCCTTATAAAATATTAAAAATTTTGTTAGAGTATGACCTAAATTAATAGTTTTAAATTAATAAATCTTCTCATGACAAGTAGCGTCTACACTTTTAGTCAACTTACTCAAGTTCTGCTGGAGCCTTGTTAAGACGAGGGATTAAAGGCTTCAAATCCAACCTAATTTGTGAGATTGCACGGTTTTTAATGAATTTTCTATTTCCTGTGTTTTTATTGAACCGGAACATGATTAATTTCCAGAAACTACACAATACTTTTACAAAAAAAAAAAAAAGAAATGAAAAAAAAAACAGGAACACTTTTTACTGAAAAAAAATCACAGATTATCTACTGAACGAATTCAACTTCCGGTTCGGTTCTTTATATTAGCAAAAGTCGAGAGTTTTGATTTGAATAGAAATAAAACAAATTGCCCAATAGGTAAATTGTTTTTTTTTCGTTTCTATGGTAAAATATTAGTTTAAGAAACTAAATCTTAAAATTTAGGGTGAAGTCTATACTCAGGTTAGGTTAACCATTATTCATTTCATTATCATTACTAAAATAATAATTTATCAATGATAGAAATAATAAGTGCCGAACTTGCTCAAAAAAAAAATTTTTTTTTCTTGCCAAACTTGCTCAAATTTTTCTTTTCACGTCAGTGTCCTCAAAAAAAATTTTTTTTTTTTTTTGAATCTAGTTTTGCTAGACCTGCGTGTGTAAATAATAATGACTTCTTGATTTCTAAAATTTCCCAAACCTTCCTTATCATTGAAAACTTGGTAAAAAATCTTGGATTTTTTTAGATAAGTTTACTTTCTGAAGATAAGTGTGAATAACCTCGTCAAATTCGATATTGGTTGTAATAATTTTCATTATATTATGAAAGTGTTGAAATAGAAAAAGAGTCCTTTTTCTATTTCTATCATCTCGTTTAGATATTGCATATCCTTAAATTTCGGCTCGTTATTTATTATTCATCTTTCTGAAACTTTCCCCAGGGAATCCTCGAAGAGAGCCCTTTATCTTAACTTTTTTTAACCTTTGTAATCGGATTACGTAAACTATTGGACCGTGACATGAAATCTTCTTGACTGTTATACAGTTTCCGAATAGGGAGATTTTCAAAACCCTGAGTTCTCTTTGACTAAAAGCTTACAAGTTTTCATCCTATTGTGATGTCCGTATCAAATCCTCTACTATTATTACCATCATCTACCACTTTCATCAATACTTTCTACTACTACCATTCAAAATACAAAAGACTCTACAAAATTGGTAATGTCCTTCGTTCTTTTTTGGTTTTACTTGACAGGATCATATGCGATCGGTGATACATGGAGCTAAATTGGGTCTTTCTGAATGTCGTTGGCAGTTTCGGTATCATCATTGGAACTGTTCATCACCTCCTATTGGAGAAGAAGAGAAACCACCGGTTATATCAGAATTTAAATCTCTTGGTCTTAGTAGTAGCAATAGCAAAGCTCCAGGGTCATTGATCCCTAGCTTTATTGAAAATGGAGGTGAGAGTGGTGGTGGTGGGAGAAAGCGAAGTGTCAATCATTACACCACATCTGTTGACTCAGATAACAAATGGAATTCTGTATTGAAACATGGTAAGAAAAAATAATTTTGTTATACAGTACTGGACACATTTATAGACGATGGAGAAACTACTTTTGATCCATGATTTTTGTTGGAGAAAATCTTAAGCTAAAATTATGTCCAGTTTTTTTATTTGTAGGAAAAAAAAATTTTTTTTTTATCTAAATTATATTTTTATAGTATGAAACAGTATTGAAAAGTAGAGAAACGATTTTTTTCAAAAAATTAAGTCACTGGAGATTAAAAAGTAAAAAGTTTTGATTTATAGAAAATCAAAATCTTTCCGAACATAATACTGTGAAACGCTTGTCGTCTACTATAGTGTAGTGTCTTAGAATTGTGTTTGAAAACACTTTGATTTTCAGTACTAAATCATAATTTTTGACCCTATAGATCTGATTTTTTTTTCTCTAAAGTTTTTTTTACTTTTGCATCGTCTTTTATATAAATGTATCATTTGAACCGAAAAAAAAATATAGCGAAAAAATAACTGGATATAATTTTAACCGATNGATTTTTTTCAAAAAATTAAGTCACTGGAGATTAAAAAGTAAAAAGTTTTGATTTATAGAAAATCAAAATCTTTCCGAACATAATACTGTGAAACGCTTGTCGTCTACTATAGTGTAGTGTCTTAGAATTGTGTTTGAAAACACTTTGATTTTCAGTACTAAATCATAATTTTTGACCCTATAGATCTGATTTTTTTTTCTCTAAAGTTTTTTTACTTTTGCATCGTCTTTTATATAAATGTATCATTTGAACCGAAAAAAAATATAGCGAAAAAATAACTGGATATAATTTTAACCGAGGACTTTCTTTACCAAACAATACCGTCCAAAAGTTATAGCTTCTCCCTAGTTCATAAATGTATCCAGCACTGTANGGACTTTCTTTACCAAACAATACCGTCCAAAAGTTATAGCTTCTCCCTAGTTCATAAATGTATCCAGCACTGTAGAGATTTAAAATATTGTATATTCTTGAATTATTTAGTTGGTGCAACTTGTATAGAAAACGCGTTATATTAGATAATGTGCGGTAGCAATCGGCCATAAAAATAATAATAATAATTACTAATTCCTTGCATATAAACCGGGATTTATTTGACAATTTTTTGCATTGCCGCAATCATTCTGCGGTTTTTACTCTAGGACGGTTAATGTGACAAAATGTAATCGAATTCTAGTGAAGTTTATTAATTTCCACATCATTAATATTTTTTTTCTTGATCTGATAAGGAATTGGCGGACATATAATAATAATATATGAACCAAATTGAAATCGGCAGAAAGTTCAATCGTAGATGGCTCCGAATATTACATATATTCTACTGCTTATTCTTGAATTTGAGAATTTACGAAATTTTTAACTAGAATATATTTACTTTAACGTTTGANATATTCTACTGCTTATTCTTGAATTTGAGAATTTACGAAATTTTTAACTAGAATATATTTACTTTAACGTTTGATTTTTTTCTATTTGTTCCAAGTATTTAAGTTCAGAGAAGTTAAATACTTTGAATTTGGAAGTTATAATAAAGAATCCTTCGAAGTTGTTTTAAATTATGGATTGGTGCAAGTCCCCTAATACATTTATCTCATTTTGATCACTGTCTAAGACATATTTTTCAGTTTCCAATATCCAAATCATGAGAAATCTCAAAGTAAAGAATTTATTTAGTTTGGTTACGGGTTTTAATATAAAGGAACCAAATTTTCCAAATTAGTAGTCATCCCCTTGGANATATTCTACTGCTTATTCTTGAATTTGAGAATTTACGAAATTTTTAACTAGAATATATTTACTTTAACGTTTGAGTTTTTTCTATTTGTTCCAAGTATTTAAGTTCAGAGAAGTTAAATACTTTGAATAATATTGGAAGTTATATAATATATTTATATATTATATTATATATGTTATTATATTATATATTTATATGTTATATTATAATATTTGGAAGTTATAATAAAGAATCCTTCGAAGTTGTTTTAAATTATGGATTGGTGCAAGTCCCCTAATACATTTATCTAATTTTGATCACTGTCTAAGACATATTTTTCAGTTTCCAATATCCAAATCATGAGAAATCTCAAAGTAAAAAATTTATTTAGTTTGGTTACGGGTTTTAATATAAAGGAACCAAATTTTCCAAATTAGTAGTCATCCCCTTGGANAAATTTATTTAGTTTGGTTACGGGTTTTAATATAAAGGAACCAAATTTTCCAAATTAGTAGTCATCCCCTTGGAGCTAAATTTTCTTGTACATTTTTTCTACCTTCGGGTTTTTATATTTCATTTAATGATTCTTATGCCAAACTAATTCAATTACCTTATTATCAAACTCAACTGTCTACATCCTATTAAATAATGTATTTTAGAAATGCAATGACGGAATGAGACTGGTTTCTGAAACTTGGGCCATTCATTTGTGAAGCGGTGAATCCTGATCTTGGATTANCAATGACGGAATGAGACTGGTTTCTGAAACTTGGGCCATTCATTTGTGAAGCGGTGAATCCTGATCTTGGATTACTTAAGTAATGAATCCATACTAAAGAAAAAAAATCATAAGATCTACAATTGTTGGGCATTAAACTGACCTGAGTNATTAAGTAATGAATCCATACTAAAGAAAAAAAATCATAAGATCTACAATTGTTGGGCATTAAACTGACCTGAGTTTATAATTATGCTGCGATTTTTTATGAGATAAGTACATGTATAAAATTGATAATAAGCATAAAAAGAAATGGAAAAGATAGATTTTAATAGATGTTCTTCGATATCAACAAACTGGTGGTCTCTTCCAGACAGCAAATTTAGTAAACATCAAACACTCAATGTCAACAAAATTTTTATTCTTTTATATATTAGAACCCGTAGCTAAAAGGAAAATTCTTTACTCTAAGTGAGACATAGTTCGCCTTCATTTATTTTGTTCACATTGGATTAAGTTGGTTAAGATTGAAGAATTATAGCAAGCTCTGTAAATTTATGAGCATCGGATTTACCATCTGTGATCAAATGACAGTTACAGACAAGTAAGTATATTTTTTATTTAAAAATTGAAAATATAACTCATGGTCTTATATCCAAGAAGTTAGAATCCAATCAACTAAACTTCGGCAAATCCTCGTTTCAATGAAGTTTTACTACTACGATCTTATTCAAATTGCCCAGAATCAATTATTTTTAGTCGCGGTTTATTATACTCAAGGAGATTTTATCTAAAGGTTTCAAAAAATATATACGGTTAATACATAAAAGAGGTTTTTAAGTAAGGGCGGTTTGTAAGCAAGGGATTACGGTAATGCCAATGAAAAGGTCATTGACCTCATTTTTATTAATTTAGATTTTGACTCTAGATGGCGGATTTAAATCTAGCTGTTGATAATTTTAAAAAACGTTAAAACAATTTTTATGTTTTTTTATTCTTATAAAACGACAGCACAGCTTGCTAAAAAACAAGTTAGTGTACTTTTTTTTGCCAGATGGCTTAAAAAGTCGCTTTTAATTTGCAAAATGATTATTGCAAAAAGTAATCATAAAATTAATTGTTTTGAATGCAAAAGAACTAGGAAATCCGTCTGAGAGAGTAAAGTAATAATTTCCCTTTCTCAATATAATTCTACTAAACTTATGATGGGAGTTAATAGTGAGTAAAATTAATAGACTTTTCGTTAGTACCTTTAAGAAATCGGTTATCTTTGAGTATTTACTATTACAAAACGAGAAAATTTGATGTTTCCCTAGAGCCTATTAAAAGTATTTTAACGGTTGAGCAGTTGTAGTAGCGGAATAGGCAGAAAGTACCTTTCGTACTAAAAGTCTAAATTTGTAAAACGCGCTCTTATATTTAGTAACCTATGTTGTCCCTTGAGTCTGCTAACTTTAAAATAAACCAGAAATTCAAAGTTATTTCTAAAGAAAACTACACTCTTTCTTCTACAAACTACTACTTTTAAACCATTTCCTTATGATTTTTGCAATAAAAATCATAAAAATATTCAAAATGGGTAAGATTTAGATCCCTGTCACGACGCCATGGAGCGTGGAATAAAACTGCGTCTAAAATTACCCACTAGGGATCTCTCAGCTCATCCAATCAAAGAATATAAAGTGGATATCTCTGATATAATTTTAGATTTATGAAATCCAATACACTTTATCCCCTTACTTTAATGCAAATTTTTTTATTTTTTTTGCAGGTTCAAAGGAAGTTGCGTTTGCACATGCAGTTTGGAGTGCTGCAGTTACTCATGCAGTTGCTCGATCCTGTCGAGACGGTTCCTTAAGTTCTTGCAGCTGTGGGAAATCATCAAGACCTTCGGATTTAAAAAATGAATGGCGTTGGGGTGGTTGTGGTGACAATTTGCAATATGGTTACAAGTAAGCTCAAATCAAAATCATCAAAATTCAATTTAAATTTTTATAAAAATTTGGTTCATTATTTTCGTTTTAGATTTGCGGCAGATTTTGTGGATAGTCGAGAAAAGGAGAAATCGCAAGATAAAAAAACAAGTGCAAAAGCTTTAGTTAACTTACATAACAATGAGGCTGGAAGGAGAGCAGTATTGAAGAAAACAAAAATTGCTTGCAAGTGTCATGGTGTCTCGGGCTCATGCGCACTCGTCACTTGCTGGCATCAAGTACCGTCTTTTAGAGACATTGGTAAACTCAAACTTAATGTTAACCTTGAACATTTCAGAATTGAAAAAGGTTATGAAACTTTAGGGTTCGTATGTCTGTCCAGTACCTCCACGAGAGAAAAATTTTTTATAAAAATATTTCTTGTATATTTTTTGGTTANTGTAAATTTTTTTTTTTTTTTTTTTTTGATTTTCAGGTGATAATTTGAAAGAAAGACATGCTAAGGCAACCCTTGTAAAAATGAATCGTCGTGGAAGACTCCAAGTAAAACGATCAGGAGACAAAATTCCATCTGTTCACGACCTGGTGTATATAGAAAATTCACCAAATTATTGTGTACAGAATGACACATTGGGTGTGTCTGGTAAGTTAACTGATTTCCTGTGGATAACGATAATTATTTTATCTAACCCGTAGTGTACCTGAATAATTAAAAAAAAATTTCATTTCCATAGGTCCTTCAGGACGAATTTGCAATCGGACATCGACTGGTCCGGATGGATGCAAGACTCTCTGTTGTAATAAAGGCTTCACAACCAATGTAATTAAGAAAAGTACAAGGTGTCAGTGTAAATTTATTTGGTGTTGTCAGGTGATTTGTCAGGAATGTAAAAATGTACAGAAAATAAGCGCATGTAAATGAATTAATTCGCAAATTTATTACAAGTTGCTAGAAATTAATAATTTACTTCGTAGTTACAAAAATTTTGGTACAAATTTCATAATTTAACAATTTAATCACACCGGTGAAGACTACGATTATTTAAAATGAGAAAACAAACAAAAAAAAAACTTTTTTTTTTGTTAAAATTTTTTAACTTAATGTTAGTTTCCAAAAGATTTGTAATCGTAAACCTTTTTTAGTCTATGTGGAAAGTATAACTTAAATCAATTTCTACTTAATTAATAATTAAGGTCATTTACTACTAGTTTAATTGTCAATCGTCACATTTAGTAATATAATTTCGGGTTCTCTGTGTCATTAAAAATTTAAACTTGTTCTCTATAGCTTTTCCACTTTTCTTACCATATTAATTAATTTTAATTAATCAATTAATTAGACTTTCGTGAAATTTTAATAATGTCGTCCTTAAAGGATTTCTAACAGTTAATCATTTCTACTTTTGGCACCATTTTCTTAATAATAGTCTTTTGTAAAGTCTATTGTTGCAAAGTAAAGGTTTGGATTGGTGGTTACTGCATGAAATTATCTCATATCAATTTTTTTTTTAGAAATGACTAACTTACTTAGACTACTTAGAATAACTAGTATAATTTATGGATATAATAACCACAATCTAGAAAAATCCAATTAACGGTAAATTAATACAAAAAAAAATCCTCAAATAAATAAAATCAACCGGAAGGAAATGAGAACACGCATTTACAATTAGTTGTCAAAAAAAACAACAACAATGTTTAGATACTAACTGTAAATTTTTTTTAAAGCTATTCAATAGTTTGATTTGATTTAGGATAAATAAGGAATTGATCTCGTTTCTAAAAATTAATCGTAAAATGGAAACCTACGGAATGAAGCAGATATTTCTGATTATAACCACTATTACACTGGGACTATTTCAAATTTCTCAGGTAAAAATAAAAATTACGAAAAATTGAAAAATTATTGAAAAAAACCGAGAGACTTTCAAAAATGGTGGCCCTGAACTCTAAACTTATTCAAATTCAGTCAATCCGAAGAGATTTGAAATTTTTTAAATATTCCCACAAATAAATTTGAATATTTGGTTTTATTTGGGGCGAGTTGATTCAAAAACCCGGTAATTACAAAAAAAAAATTCAAATTCAAAATGTCAATTTTTGTATTAACAGGGTTGCAAACCAACTAGTACTTACGAACCCGTGTGTGCTTCCAATGGAGAAACTTATCACAATCATGGGACATTCTTCTGCCTGACACAGTGGCCCGACAACAGTAAGAAGAATTAAAAAAATTTATTTAATTATTCTACAATTATCTGTAACATAATCTAATTATATAATTATGTTAACAATTATATCATTTTTTAAGACCCAAATATAACAGTCGTCTACACAGGATCATGTGAAAACAATAGNAGTGGCCCGACAACAGTAAGAAGAATTAAAAAAATTTATTTAATTATTCTACAATTATCTGTAACATAATCTAATATATAATTATGTTAACAATTGTATCATTTTTTAAGACCCAAATATAACAGTCGTCTACACAGGATCATGTGAAAACAATAGTAGTACAATCATCGGTGGTAAAAAAGTTAGAAGCTTGAAGTCAACAGTGAACACAGCAATGAAGGTAACAGAAAAGATGGCAAAATTTTTTCGAAAAGTTAATTCCGCCATGTTTTTCTTCCCCTAATTATTTATGTTGTTAACATTTTGAACTGAAATTGAAACTGAATACAAACAAAAAAATTTTTGAATAAAGATTAATGGAATTACCAACATTGTTACTAATTAAGTGAAGGAAAATAAATAATACGAAATTATCGAATNCTTCCCCTAATTATTTATGTTGTTAACATTTTGAACTGAAATTGAAACTGAATACAAACAAAAAAATTTTTGAATAAAGATTAATGGAATTACCAACATTGTTACTAATTAAGTGAAGGAAAATAAATAATATGAAATTATCGAATTATCGAAATTCGATAATAATTATTGTTATTAATAGTCCAGCACATCCCACGACTTTCCAGTAAGTTTACTTTACTTTATAATTATTATTGCAGTTTTGGTGTTTCTAGTCGGGTCCTTGAAAAACCTNATTATCGAAATTCGATAATAATTATTGTTATTAATAGTCCAGCACATCCCACGACTTTCCAGTAAGTTTACTTTAACTTTATAATTATTATTGCAGTTTTTGTTTCTAGTCGGGTCCTTGAAAAACTTTTTTTTCCTTTGTTTTTTTTTCTCTCACTTGATATTCCTCCAGTAGATGGACAAACCGGTCGTAACAATTGGGCATTGTTATTAGACATTCTATTGTTTATAACGGTGATGTTGAGAGGTCCTATTGTTTTGTGGTGTCGGGATATTAAAGTCGGAGAGTAGGATGTCATAAGGATTCAAAATTCAAAGAAACCCGATGGAATCCCTTTGTGTTTTACTCATCAGGGGTCCTTTCCTCCCTTTTGTTCAAATTTACCAAAGAAGTTCATAAATGTTCATAATGTCAGTCCAAATTCATTAGTTATCGAATCTTGAAACTAATTGTAAGAATTATTTTATGACACGCTGTGTCTTAAAAAAAAATGATCTATCTAACCAAATCACACCATGTATCGTGTACCTTGGTTAATTACTCAATGTTCCTTACTTACAATAATAGTTCATTAGAAAATTAGCCAATCACCGTATGAGTAGCATCACCGCCAACTAAAAATTCATTTCAAACAATCACAAAAAAAANAGAAAATTAGCCAATCACCGTATGAGTAGCATCACCGCCAACTAAAAATTCATTTCAAACAATCACAAAAAAAATAAATAAATAATAAAACCTATGAGTAGGTGTTGTTATTTCCTTTTAGTTTTTTTTTAGACTAAACTTCAAACACTACTATTACTCAAAATACCACATGTTAATAATCCCTTTCGGTTTACTTTTTTCGGTCTTTTGAAACCGGAACGGCTTTTGATCTCTTATTGTTGAGTAAGGTAATAAAAGGAAAATAAAAATTTCAACCTTTATGAAATTTTTCTTTGAAATCGTACTACTTTAGTGTACTTGTGGTAAAAATCTTTCAATTCAATTCATAATAATAATAAAGTAAATATGAAAGGTTTATTTTTTGAAATTTTCAAGAGCAGGAAGGAAACGAAACGTGAGTAGCTAATCATATAGGATCATATAATTCAAAAAAAAAAAGAGAAAAAAAAAATTTTTTTTTTCTCTTTTTCTGAATTCATTGACTACTAATAAAAAGGATTTTTTATTGTATTGAAAATCAATAGATCAAAAAAGTACTCTTGTTAGGGGAAAATGGTTAGAAAATCATGTCTAGTTTTGACACTTCTTGTTATCATAATTTTGCAAAAAAAAAAAAAAAAAAAATTTTTTGCACATAATAATATGGCATGTTATTTGGTAGCTAACCAGTAGTAAAATACATGTGTAGATAGATATAAAAAAAAAAAAAAAAAAAAAAAGTTGAATAATTCAGGGGTAAGTTTGGTAGATGATAGAAAACTGTTGACATAGCCTAAGAGACCAATAATTCTTACCTTATACTGAAAAAAATCCACTCCTTTTGTCCCCAAGTGAGTATCAATTAATTCAAATAAATAAAAATTAAAACCTGAAAATTAACATAGTAGTGGGAACTGAATAGCTCTCTCAAACCACCGGCTTCTGAAATCATTATTACATTCACTGAGTTCAGGTTTGATTCTTGTTGAATAATAATTATTGTCGATGAACTAGTTTTGCGCTCCTTATCACTGAATCCTGCAGCGCTGATTAATTATTCATTAACTTGCGCATCTTCTTTTTTTTTATATTTTTTTTTCTTCAATATTCTACCACTGACTAGCCACAACTAGCCACACTCGCCGAGTCAGACGAGAGTCAACATTGAAAGAAAATCATCTCATTTACGCGGATAAATTAATCCGATTGCTCAACAATTCTACAGGTAATTAAGAATTATTTTATACCAAAAGTTAGTTAGTTAGATTTTTATCATTAGCCAAAAAGGATTAGAAAAAATTGTTGAAAGTTGTTAAAAAAAAAAAAAAAAAAAAAAAAAAAAAAAAAAACTAGGTAAACTTCATTTTGTGTCATTGTGCATTTTAATGACATTTCGGGAGGAAATGGAGACTCGTTAATTTCAGTTTCTTCTCACCTTAATCAATTTAAGTTGAATTTTTATTATTGTATTATTTAATTAATTAAAAATTATTTAGTAGAGTTGAAAAGTAAGTAAAGTGACGTCAAAAGTAGACCAAGGGGACCACCGAAGTTGCGCAATTTAATGTATAAAGTGCTGGAACAATAGAATGATTATCATCATCATCAATAACTCTTTCATTGTTGGAAGTGTAGTACTCAATTTCACACACTCAATGATGACATTGGATTTGGCAATAAATTTTTAAGGACCACCTTCTACAATCAACATTTTTTTTAACACAAAAACAACAATTTCTTAGAAAAATTCTTCTCACAGTTCTTAGTTCTTGTTATCAGATTTTAAACGATTCAAGTAAAGTTCATCAGAAAAGAAAAAAAGTGTTTTTTTTTTTGTTTCAAAACATGGATTTGAGTTCCGGATGTTTGCAGAAGGTATTAAAATTAGTGATAAGATCAAGAGATTATATCTTTAATATCTTCCAAAGTTCACAGTATTGGACGCCGGAAGAATCCTGGATTGTTGTGATGATGAGCGGTGTGTTAGGGGTTGTTGAATGAGTTGTTTGGGTCTTTTTTTCATTGTTGTGAAGTGATGAGAAACTTGATTTTTTTATTTTTATTTTTTTTTTTTTTTGGTTGAAAGCCGGAGGGCCATTGTTGAAAATGATGAAACGGGAGGACTAAAAAGGTGAGCAAGTAACTTGTGAGTGAGTCTATCGAGAAGTTTCAAATTCAAAAGGTGATTGAGTACGTATAACACTCTGACACTTTGGAAATCACTGAATTGTGTCCAATTACACCAACTTTAATGACACTTCAACTCTCATCATTTAGATTCTGGATATAGAATTTTTAATCAAAATTATTTAAAAAAAAAGTGCTCAAAAATTGAAAAATAAGGATATCAAAGTGTTAAAGCGTTGTCATTTTTCTTAAAACCAAAGAGAAAAGTGGATCCAAGTGAAAGTGAAAGTGTGAAAAAGTGAATACAGTGTGTTAGTGAAAGGACGCCAAAATGCGTTTCTATTGTTCTAAAATGTGACTATCATCTTTAGTTTACGTAAGGAAGTACGAACAAAGACTTCAACAATGTATTTTTTTTATCTTACTACAAGATTGTTGAGATTATGGTTGGTATTTGGATGAAAATATGTTGAAAAAGTTTCAACTCATACTTCTCATTCTAGGTGGTTATTTTAGGTAAATTGAATAACAAAACGAAATTTTATTTTATTTTTCTAAGAATTTATGAAATTAATAATAAGTAATGTATTAAATAATAATTTTTTTTTCAAAAATTCATTTTATTACTCAAAAAATCCAAACTGAATGAGTCAATCAGGTTTTGATCCGAATTAGAAATTTTCAAAATTCACTTTTAATCAAAACCTGATCGACTTAATTTGTCATTTGAGTAATTAAAATGAATTTTTGAAAAATTATTATTTAAATATAAAATTACTAAAAAAAAAGTGTCAGTTTTATGAATTTTTAGTGAATTCTATTCTGATTAATATAAAATGGTTTAGGTTTAATATTAAAGAGAGTATTGTTGAAGTAAAATACGGAAATATAAATATTTAAGTGTCAAGGGTATCTTTTAATTATTGAATATAATTGGTTTCTACCAATTATTATAAGGTCCTTTAAGACTAAAATTCATGCAAATTTATGCCTATTGCTATTGGCAACTTGTATATTATATTTTATACCTTTTTGACTGGATTAGCAGAAAATGTTCATGGAAATTGAAAAAAACAACGAGTTGAGTTGAAGATTTTTAAGATTAGGATTAACTTAATACTTTTACGACTAGGACAAGTAACTTGAGCATTTTAGTTGTACAGGATTAGCCAAATTTTTTGATCTACATCTTGTAGGAGCCTTTTTAAAAAAAATTTTTAAATTTATTTGACAGTACAGTGTTAAAAAATGATTAAGAAAAAATTATTTGAAGATGGAAAATCAATGTTAAGTAATCGAAAAAAAAAAGTTTTTACTCAGAATACAGCCTNTGAGTTGAAGATTTTTAAGATTAGGATTAACTTAATACTTTTACGACTAGGACAAGTAACTTGAGCATTTTAGTCGTACAGGATTAGCCAAATTTTTTGATCTACATCTTGTAGGAGCCTTTTTTTTTAAAAATTTTAAATTTATTTGACAATACAGTGTTAAAAAATGATTAAAAAAAAATTATTTGAAGATGGAAAATCAATGTTAAGTAATCGAAAAAAAAAAGTTTTTACTCAGAATACAGCCTTAAAACAAACTAACAACCTAAGGGTTAAGTTAATCTAACCGAAGAATCTTAACCTAATCNTTAAAACAAACTAACAACCTAAGGGTTAAGTTAATCTAACCGAAGAATCTTAACCTAATCCAACAATCTTAAACTTTATTCTTAATCTGACCTTAAGTTAACTTTTTTTTTTATGTCGATATTTGAAAGTTCCACTGCTACGACATACGGGAGCTATAAGTTTGACTCATCCTGTATGTATTTTCTCATTATTTTAAAAAGTAATATCCCCAGTAGGACTTGTACTATTAAGACAGAGAATAAAAAAAATTATATATATTTTTTTTACAAAGTGTCCATTTCAATTTGTCCCTAACTTAAGCTGGATCATAGCTCCTTATGTGTAAATTGTTACCGTATACATTACCCAACTTAAGGACTCGTCTCTAAAGTGTGAAATTAACGTAGTCTTTACTTTTACGAGCCAAGGGTCCCTATGAAAACAAAAAAANGACTCGTCTCTAAAGTGTGAAATTAACGTAGTCTTTACTTTTACGAGCCAAGGGTCCCTATGAAAACAAAAAAAAAATTTTTTTTATTTGAAATTAGGCATATACTCAATTGCAAAGATATACACGAGGACAGGTAGATAATAATGAAAAAAGATTTTTTTTTACATCACAGGTCTACTGAAATCAGTAGTAGTGCTTAAATTTTTATTACATTTTTAGAACATCAATAAAAGGGTAGACAGGCCCTGACACGCCTTGTATATTTCTTAAATTATTTTCACAAGGAATTAGGACCGAAGGCACTGGATCCTCCGTTAAAATTTTCTCCAGGCCTCATGTCAATGTAGAAACTTCAAAAATCTACCTTTTCGTCTTATAGATACACCTGTCTTTTGGTATTTTTTAATTATAACTTTTTAGATACAATTTTAAGGGGAAACCCGGATTATTTACGATGGCTATTATAGGATATATTTATATATATATTTTTTCAAATCATGTGAGTACTAAAAATGTATCATATTATATATTTTTATTTTTGAAAATTACAGTGAGGTTGTAAATAGTTTCGGTGCTGAATTTCTTTGTAATCAAATACCTGGTCTCACACCCAAACAAAGACTGATTTGTGAGGTGAGTTATATATCAAGTAGTCAAAAATTAACTTTTTTGGGGTAAAATTAATTTTTTTTTTTTTTTTTTTTTTTTTAAAAAAAAATCTTTTTTTTTTGGTAGAGTTCGCCAGATGCAATTGCAGTAATTGGCGAAGGTACGAAACTTGGGATTTCAGAGTGTCAGCATCAATTTCGATTCAGTCGATGGAACTGTACGCCAATTGGAACAGAACAAAGTTATGGACATGTGGTTGTTGTAGGTAAGGAAAAATGGCAACATTGCAAAAAAAAAAAAAAAATTAATTTGACATTTATTCATAATTTTGATTTTGATTACGTCAAGTTCTGTCGAAAAATTGTCCCACCCAAAACTCAATTACCCTGTCAACGCAACCCTTGAGTCTAATTACGCCTTTGTTTTTTTTTTTTCGTTTTGCACTTTTGACCAAATTACATCGTAATGCACGATAACAATTACTCCGATTGTATTATTTTCCGTCATCACCCACCACCAACACAATTTCTGCGAACAGATTGGCTCCAAGAGAGCCATCCTTATTACTCATTTTTTCATTGTTATCCTCTCAACAATGCATAATACCTGTCAAAAAGAAACAAATAGAAGAAAATGAATCACTGATTTTAGTTTTGATGATCTCTATAGAAGGAAATTGTGCTAATTTAATACAGAATGACTTATCAATGAAACCCTTTAACATTCTACACGACTCCTTTTTCTAATTCCCAACATCATCACTGTTAAACTTGATTTATGACTTGTCTTGCTAAAAAAAAAAGTTAATAATGAGTATAATTTTGTAATCAACTGTCTTAATGTGGGCGTCAAAGGGTTAAGACAGAATCCGTGTTTGCAAATACTTGATGATTTACAAGAATAACAGTTCCCTGTTTACTTTTTACACTATTGTGGAGTCCATTGACTTTAGTATATACTCGCTTTTGGCACGCGAAAACTCAAATCCAGATAATTTATTGTATCAATTTAAAACTAGTTCGTCTCAATTGAATACCTTCACGTTCAGTAATTTCTGGTAAGGGAAAAAATAAACCGCAGCAACGGTAAAACTACCCATAGACTAAACCATAAACGTGAGGTATTAACAGTGGAAAAACCCTGTGCTGGTGAAGTTATGAAGTCTAATAAAATCATACAAAACAATTGTGACACAGTGCGACTACAAATATGAAAAGCTGTATGAAGAGACTTTTCGCCACATGCCCTTTGTTGGAGAAAGCTTTGTCTTTGTAATTGATGGTCAAACAGCATTTTGACTGAAATTTTTTTTCGGAGAAAGTATTAGAAGTTTCAGAAAGACCATATAAAAATAGTGGAACAAAGTAAAAAAAATCAAGGTTCTAGGATTACTAGAATAAAAGTTATGATGTTTTGGATATTGAAATTCTTGCATGTTATTTTGAGACGATGTATACTTTATTTTGTTATTTTGAAGAGATGGGCGCTTCAAAAGAACATCCAGAAATTTCAATTTTCAAAAAAACCATAACTTCTGATGCATTGATAGTAGAGACTTGATTTTTCAACTTTGTATCTTACTTTTCAATGGTCTTTCTGAAACTGTAAAGTGTTGCCCCAGAAAAAATTGAAACTAACAACTTTCCCTACAAAAGAATTACCTCCTTTCTCAAGTAAAAGGGCATGGGCCAAAAGTCTCTTTCCATAACCAGTGCTATTTGTAATCTCACTGTATCAGTGATACAGTGAATTATTTAAATGAAATAATACTTTCTCCATTCAAACTTCAGAAAACGCCAACAAGATTGAGAAGTTTAGAAGTATCTGCCAGCGGAATATTGTGACTCACANCAGTGATACAGTGAATTATTTAAATGAAATAATACTTTCTGCATTCAAACTTCAGAAAACGCCAACAAGATTGAGAAGTTTAGAAGTATCTGCCAGCGGAATATTGTGACTCACAACTGATTGGTCCAATTATTTTTGCCCTAAACCCCCTCTCCTCCCAAAAATAAATACATAACGGAGCAAAAGCAGGTCCTTATTAAATTAAAAACCATACTTGGAATGTTTAGCCTAAAATCTTACCAGGTAATGTCTCATGTTGTTCAATTTTTTGCAGTTCTTCGAACACGTAAACCACTGAATAAGATTCGCATAAAGTAAATTAGCTTTTGAGAGTAAGAGTGACCGTTAGATTTATATGCCGGAAAAATTTCAGGTTGCAAAACTTAACATTAGTTGTGAAGTTTGACAGGACAAGCAAAGCCACGCTTTGTCACTTATGAGCAGGGACGCTCCGATTATGCAAAATATTGCTGCAGGNTTTTGAGAGTAAGAGTGACCGTTAGATTTATATGCCGGAAAAATTTCAGGTTGCAAAACTTAACATTAGTTGTGCAGTTTAAGTACTTGAAGACAGGACAAGCAAAGCCACGCTTTGTCACTTATGAGCAGGGACGCTCCGATTATGCAAAATATTGCTGCAGGATTATGCGGTCATGGGTCAAAAATTATGCGTTTTATGCGTTTTGTAGCTACGTCAGTCAATTCCTCTATTTATTGCCAGAAACAGATTGGTTCTATGAAAATACGTCTTCAGAAAATACGGCGGTCAATTAATGACCTGGAAAATACGGCCTATACAAAATACGGCATATAAAAATACTGACTTTTAAAAATACTATATAAAGATAATTGTAGAAAAGCTTAAAGTTCATCCCGACGCTTGCCACATTTAAAACCTAACAAAGAAAAATCCTAAACAAAAACCTAACGATATTAACCTAAACCTAAAGAAAATNTGCCACATTTAAAACCTAACAAAGAAAAATCCTAAACAAAAACCTAACGATATTAACCTAAACCTAAAGAAAATATAAAAGGAAACCTAAAATCCTGAAAAAAATCTAAAAGAAAACCTAAAATAAAATCTAAATAAAAGCCTAAATAATCGTATCCTGCTTACCTACATTGCTAATAATTCGGCTATTCTACAAATAAGCAGAATTTAACATTGATTTATTGTTTGAAGATTTTACCGTTCTGTTAGGAATTCCTGTTTGCNTCTACAAATAAGCAGAATTTAACATTGATTTATTGTTTGAAGATTTTACCGTTCTGTTAGGAATTCCTGTTTGCATAGGATTAACGTAACCCAACGTAGGGACCTACGGATTATGACTATGAAACGTAAAAGAAGACTCTAAAAAAAATTAAAAGGAAATCTAAAATAAATAATAAAAAGTATTTTCAATTAAGCGTATTTTGTTAAGACAGTATATTCTAAGGCGTTATGTTCTATAGGCTATATTTTCCAGGCCACGTTTTCCCGGCTGTATATTCCAGGCCGTATTTTTGTAGGCCGTATTTTCGCCTTTCGGAACATATTGAACTTGAGTTTTCTTTAATCTATTACATGGTTGTTCTAGATCGTTTAAATAGTTCTTCGTTGAAAAATAATTCATTGAAAGAACGGTATAGTGTTTAAAAAGATTCAGCATGTTTAAGAATTGTTTCACCTTAGTACATATGGATCATCAAATGAATTTTTCAAGTTACATCAGAGTTTTTACATTGACTCTTCAATCATAGTTGATAAGACAAAGCGAAACAATTGCCTAGATGCTTTCTTAACATTGCTTATTATTACTAAAAGTTATAAAATTAATTTTAAATCTAATTTTGAGGTGACATAAACAATCAACTTCCTCTATATCCTCTAAATAAAATCAAAATCAATTCTTTTTTAAAGAATTGCTGGCTAAAGTTAAAATTATTCGGCATGTAAAAACTTATGCGGTACCGAAAAAATTATGCGTTTTATGCGTTTTTTATTGCATAAAATTGTTTACTACGACGAGATTTATGATCACGTGTTGTTCTCTCATGATTTAGATACTTCGCAACGATTATGCGTTTTATGCGTTTCAGCGTCCCTGCTGATGATGAATATGAAAAAATATTTCACCGTAATCACATAGAAAAAAAGCTATGAATTTTGCAAAATAGAACAAAAATACGATTTAATATGCATTCGTTGTTAGGATTAGGATTCGTTAGATTGTTAGAATAGGTGGTTAGGTTGTTAATCAATAAAATGTTTCATCAGTAATTTGTTATCACGCGAAAGAAATGGTGGCGAGCAATCTCCGGCGCGTCTCCGATAGCTATTGAGCGATCCTCCGGCTCGTTCAAACGCCGCGGGGAAATATGGTCTGAACTAGCTGAACGATATATCCGTTACAAGTAATCACGCTCAACTAACCCAATCACGATTGTGCATATTACCAATCCGTGTTTGCGTGAATACGTCTATTACCTATCAAAAACTTTGACAAAAACACCCTCTCAACCTACGTAATTGCAAGGAAAACATTACTTAATATTGAAAAATGCATAACTTTTTTTTATGCGTTCCCGGTGAAATTGTTTTTCATATTCGTGACTCGCTCTTTTATTATATGGAAAAAAAAATAAGAAAACATATTTGGTAGCTAATGAGACTAGGCTGAAAACGTTTCGAAGAATTAAAAAAAAGGAAATATCAGGCTAAAGCTTATCCTTTTTCTCCAGCACGCTTTACAGAGTAACCTGTTTCAAATATTTCACCAATAGACTGGTGGAAATCTTTGTCAAGCCAAAATGGAAAAAAGGCATTGTCAGTGGTATTTGGGCCTTCACTGCTTCGTCTTCCACTGCTGCGTTGGAAAGAATTTTTTCAACATTTTTATTAGTTCATTCTGAACTTAGAAATAGGATGGGAATCGAAAAGGTTGCTAAGTTAGTTTTTATCGTTCAAGCTCTAAGAAAATAACCACGCGCTTATTCACCATTTTCGTACTCCAATGGCCACAAAATCTAAGCACACTTGAAAAATAAATTTTGAGTACCTAAGAAATACACATGAACTCTTCATAGCGGAGGAATTTGGTGTTTCTTTAAATTAAAAAAGTGATTTAAATCATGATTTTTGTTAATTTAAATCAAAACAATCGATTAAATCGATTCTTTTCACAAAAAAAAAATAAATCAAGAACCCTGATTATTATTAGTACATGGCCAACAAAATTAATCCGGGCCGTAGAAAGCTGCTTTTACCAATAAAAATTTGACTCAGCAAATAGATAAGTGCGAAATCCAAAAGTTGGATGGTATGAAGTTAGCGTATGATTGAGAAATCGTATATTTTAATTATTTAACAACAGCACAGAGAGTTGAAAGAATGAACTCAGTCGAGGAATGGGGTATGCTCCCTTTGCATCTATTCCACATCACTCAACAGAGAACCTGCTGACACCTCCCTCTGCTTTCATCCTTTGCACTGCTATGCATTAACGTGTCTAATCAAAAATGATTCTGATTTNGCTGACACCTCCCTCTGCTTTCATCCTTTGCACTGCTATGCATTAACGTGTCTAATCAAAAATGATTCTGATTTCTTTTTGTAAACAAACGCTGTTAGATTAGGTTAGTTTGTTTAGATTGTTACGTCAGGTTGAAGTTGTTAGACTAGATTTATATTGTTAGGTCAGTCTAGCCTTAAACGGGATATAAATCTATGGTAGACGATTTATAANTGTTAGACTAGATTTATATTGTTAGGTCAGTCTAGCCTTAAACGGGATATAAATCTATGGTAGACGATTTATAATCTATGGTACGTACCATGGATTTAAATACATTGTTGGCTATTTATAATNCTATGGTAGACGATTTATAATCTATGGTACGTACCATGGATTTAAATACATTGTTGGCTATTTATAATCTATGGCGATGACGTCGTACCATAGATTATAATCCCAAACCATGTATTATAATATATGGTATTTCNCGTCGTACCATAGATTATAATCCCAAACCATGTATTATAATATATGGTATTTCTGCGCAATTGCGCTAGTGACCCAGTGACCCCTCACCTCTGGGAAATGTTTTAAATGAAAGTTTGAGCATTTATCTTCAATTTGGTCTTTGCAGAATTAAAATAAACCCTTCCGTGCTGGAGATATTCGAGTTTAAAAATAAATCCTCTTTTCTCCATAAGAAACAATGTATCAGAGCACGGAGCAACAGTTTGATAACCGCTTATATATCGGTGTACGTGAAAATAAGGAATTCATTTTCATTTAATGCTATTAGTGATAAATTATTTAGAGAATTATCGACTTAGTACCAATTTGTGCCACGAAAAAATTTACTGGTTTACCTGATAAAGTTTTTCAATGAGTATGTTAACTTATTTTTGAATACATCATATGAGTGATGTGTGGTAGCTAATACGAATCAATCGTACGAAGCAATCCTTGATAAAGATGAAGTGAGAAATCTTAAAGGTATAATCAATATTTTTATTTCAATGACGAATTTAAGCTCGATGTAGACGTTACTCTATCCTAACTCTCCCGTGCGCCGTCGCGAAGTTGGTTGACTATCAACTTTAAGTTAGAGAAAGGGACAGAGGAAGTGAGGCGTTATAACAACCGTGGATTGATTCTCTAAAGTGAAATATCACTCGACGCATCACTCGAGCAACCATAGAGTTACATTGACGTTGGGTATAAATTGAAATTTTTAACATCCTCAGAAGAATCATCCGGAGGAAGGACACGTTGGAGTTAGGTGAACAACGGGCGTCAGTTAACTCATTTACAAATAGTATCATCACATAATGGATCATAGTGTTCCTATGGAAATGACGGTGGATTTTTTGAAAACTTCTCGACAAGTGTTCGATGGATGGGAACATATAAAGGGAAAATCGGTTGAAACAATGAACACCATTTTTTTGTAATATACGTTGCTGCGATATAATAAATAAATTATTAAATTAACCAATACAGTGTTAATATACAAAAGTGAAAAATGAGTTGAAGAAATTCGAAGTAATGAACTAGGAAAATCAGTCCCAGAAATTTTTGAATTTAACTTTTTACCTAGATAATTTATGAAGCAGACGGACTTGAGGNTAGGAAAATCAGTCCCAGAAATTTTTGAATTTAACTTTTTACCTAGATAATTTATGAAGCAGACGGACTTGAGGTAAAGGTTACCCATCATGGTGTGTTTTTAAAACTTGAATATCTCGAGAACGGAAGGGTTTATTTTAATTCTGCAAAGACCAAATTGAAGATAAATGCTCAAAGTTTCATTTAAAACATTTCCCGGAGGTCAGGGGTCACTGGGTCACTAGCGCATTTGCGCAGAAATACCATATATTATAATACATGGTTTGGGATTATAATCTATGGTACGACTTCATCACCATAGATTATAAATAGCCAACAATGTATTTAAATCCATGGCACGTACCATAGATTATAAATCGTCTACCATAGATTTAAATCCCGTTTAAGGCTAGTCGGTAGGTTAGTTTGGGATTTGAATCGGATAATTGCCGAGGCCGGCACTTATGTAAAATCCTAACAACGCAGTATAGTTAAATGTTGAAATGTGTGTAAGTAATTTATAAGCAAACTGCACTGCTGTCTGTACTGTGTCGTGATTTTTCGTGGTCGATATGGGGTTCGAGATTGTGTATCTTGACTCTGGTTAAATGATTTTCAATGTTTTGAGGAGCGGAAATAATAAAAAAAACGACTCTCCTCCACCCGTTTAGAGACGCTAATATCCTTCTACTCTACTATTCCGGGGCTCCCTATTTTAGGACTAGATCCGCTTTGTCCGGTATCTGAACTACTGAATGGACTGTTGTGGGATGTTCTGCGGAACAGACTGATCTGGGGTGTTCTGCGGAACGGACTGTTCTTGGATGTTTTGCGGAACGGACTGTTCTGGAATGTTCTGCGGAACGGACTGTTCTAGGATGTTCTGCGGAACAGACTGTTCTGAGATGTTATGCGGAACGGACTGCTCTGGGGTGTCTGCGGAACAAACTGTTCTGGGATATTCTGCAGGGTAAACTGGATCCGTTCCTCCGGGACGTTCTGCGAAGTGATCTGGATCCGTTCTGCCGAGACACTACTCTACCCGATCCACCTACCGGAACACTCTGTCTGTTCTACCGGATGTACTAGTAGTTTTACGAGGATACCAGACACCGAACCCGTTCCGAACTCAGGCACAGAAATACGGACTTACCCGAGCTCAGGCACAGAAGTACGGACGTGAACCAAACTCAGGCACAGAAGTACGGACTTCCCCGAACTCTCTATTTTAGGGGCGTCTGCCAGAGCGGACTCGTTACTTTATTGTACTGAGTAGGATTCTGGATACTGGATCCGTTCCGAGTCTGGTTCTAGTTACTAGACTGGTCCCGAACTTGAAACTGTAACTGTTCTACCCCTGGGTCTGGTACTGGAGTCCGGACTTTCTCGTGGGGAAACTAGTAAACCTGAAGAGGATACTCACAAATCTGTTCAGTGGACTGTGAGAATTCCTTTCCCTGTCTCCTGGGAAGTTAAAAACCTGCTCCTATCTGAGAACTTCCCGTTCTGCTAGGGAACCGGGAGTCACTCTCTCTGGGCTCTCCGGTCTACTCGTTCCGCGGGTGAATTGGGTTCTCCTGGGACTCTCCGGGAGAGCTCTCGTTCAACTAAACCAGGTATGGGAAACTTACCGGTGGGCCGCAATCCACATCTTCCAAATACTGTGAGGTCGGTTGCACTCTCCCGTTCCGGGAGGATTCCGTGGTGAGCTAAAGTTGTGCTGGGTCCCACATTAGCGTCCGGGGCATCTATTCATTATCATCAGGCGACCCCTCCAGCCCAGCAGCATCGGAGGTATCGGAGACCGAAATTACCAAAGGGATGGTGTGCTGTGTCTAAAGAAACTTGAAGAACTAGTGTTGCTCACAGTTGATGGAGTTTGCCACTCGGGACTTCTGACCCTAAGAAGGAATGGAGCTCTGCCGAGTCCACGGTCGTCTGTTGGATGGGGAACCTCCGACACTACACTGTTCCGAGGACGGGTAAATATTCTATCCCTCTCTGTCTCTTCATCCCTATGTGGATCACACCAACTCCAACAAACTCCACACTATACATTAAGAATAAACACAATTTACTCCTAACTTTGGACTAATAGCGGATTTATTTCTCAATTTCTTACTAATCTATAACACTTCCTATTGAACCAAGATTAACCAATATTCCTACCTTTTTGCTAAATAGGGAAGCACTACCTATGTCCTACTACTTCACGCTCTAAGCGTCAAATGAACCTCTTTCTCTCCCGATACACAGGAAGGCATCGGTTTTATTCACTCGGGAGATTACGTCATAGGAGAACCGAGTTTTCTTTATCATGAGTTCTCTTCTACATTTGGTTAATACAGATGGACATCCCGGATAACCACATCTGGCATGACTGTTTCACATCCATGACTCACTTTCTTTCTCAGAAACGGATTTTCACCACAATATAACTCCCCTTTTATAGAGTTCTTTAGGAAAATTCGAAAGGAATAAATTTGGTTTTAAACTAGTAAAGTTTAACTCTTATCCAAAAATACTAGGCCTTAGAAGGCTCACGAAAATAGAGTATTGAAGCTTAAGGATAAAGAGATGATGTCCCATGTTCTCATCTAAGAATTCCTTGAAGGTCGAGATTGTGAGTCATGATATTTTCTAATAAATTGCATAAGTATACATGTCACTTACACAATGTCTAAATACAAATACGTTTCCAAGAAAATACAAAATTTAGTCGTGGATTGATTTGGCCCCGGCAATTATATTTTTCCGAAAATTTCAAATAAAATGTACATAAAGACACATGTCACTCATACAATGTTTAAGCACAGATACATTTAACAAAATATGAGATTTAGTCGCGGATTGATTCGGCCCATGTGATTATTTTTTAAAACTTCAAATATCTTTGCAAAATAAACTTATATTGAATTGCTCAGCGTACAAACAAAAATGTGATTCCAAGACAATGCCAAATTTGGGCGCGGATTAAATTGACCCCTAAAAAATTTCTTTTCAAAAATCGTAAGTGTCTATCGTAACAAATAACTAATTTACTGTCCAAATGCATATTGTAACAGAGTCAAAATAATTTGTATTTTGTCGTTAGTTAATTTTTTGCAATATTATTTAGTTAGTAATTATGAAAATTTATAATTAGTTGTTAGTATTAGTTATATTTTTATCTGAATTTATTCATAGACAATTATATTAATCAATAGGATTATCTAATAAAGGAATTATTTTTACTTTTATTATGTTTATAGTTGTATTTTTAAGTTTTCAAAGAAAAGTTTATCTGTTGTTAATTGACATTTATTTATAGAAGTTTAAGTTAAATTTAACCCAAGTTGGGGTTGCTAAAAGTCCGCACTATGACTTATAATGTGCTACAATTTTGATCTAGGTATTCAGAATTTTGGTAGAGTTCCTTTAGAGCTCAGTTGAGTGCAATACAAAGAGGTTTTCTTTAAACATTAAATACTTGAAAATTTAGAGCGTTTTCTTGAATCTTTATTGTTAGCGAAATCTGAAAGTTTTTAAGTTACTACCATTTGTTTACGAAAATTCTGTTATAAGTTAGCAGAATTGTAACAAGTGGAACAGAATTGTAACAATGTTCAAACACATTCACGATTCCAGGAACCCTTTCAGATAAGACCTATTTTTGGGCCCAATTACATGCCAAACTATGAAGTTTCGCTGGGCCCAGTAATTATGCAATTATGCAACCGGAAAAAGTGAAAACTGTATAGATACAAATTATTTTCACATGAAAATGTACAAATCCAACATTTTCAGTATTTTGAATTCTTTGCAGTACCGCGCATAAATTGTTTAGTATACTCTAATATAAATTCAGTTGTCCTTAGCATTCGTTTAAAAAAAATAGCTAATACACCAGCCCGGAGTACAAAGAAAGGGTTGAAGGATGTTGATTTGGCATATGTTAGCTAGGGATCCCATTTTTTTAACGCGCTCATACTTTGCACCGAAACAAAAACAATTTGAATTAAAAATAATTGAACGTAGAAACTATCATAAACTTGTTTTTGAATTTTGCCACTTGGACTGTTATTTTCGTGGTGAACAGTTTTTGCCATATTCTGCTGATTACAACGCTCGCGTTATTACAGAGCTTTGTTGAGTTGATTCTAAGTATTCAGTCACATTTGTCTTGTTGCCAGGGCAACAGTCATAATGTTTTTTTTTAATCAATTAATGTGAAAATAATTTAACAAAAATTGGAACGAAATAGGACAAAAACGGTTCTTGCTATTTTATAGTGGATGTATAACAAATGTAGGAAAACGACGCTTTAAACACACTAATTCGTATTGACTCCGAGATAATACCGTAATTATATGATAATTCATTTTGATTCATTGGTTAATTGTTTCCTCCAAAAAGAGAACAGATTAATACTGTGCACGGTTTCGCCAAAATCACGATTTGAACTTATCAAATGCTGAGGACAAAGAATTTCATAAATCTTGTCATCCTTCCCGTCCGTGGATAAATGTCGTACCCATACAAAAATTCAAACAAAAATAATTGTGCATATTCACTACTTTCTACCAAAAATAATGGTACATGTCCAATATGTACAAATACAGTAAAGTTTTCTTATAAAGTTTTTTGCACTATTAGTGTTCTGAATTTTATGAGCAAAACACATTAACGAAACTCACGGACTAATGTAATTTATGGTGACGGGTCGTGACACTGAGGTAAGTGCCTCGTAACTCTCCGTGCTATATGTGACTCTGAGTCTGTCACTGTCTCGGCGTTTGAAGATACATGAATTAATATAATCCTCTTTTATTCTATAGTGAGTCTGAGTCACTAATTTATAACTGATGGTTTAGGTAACCTTTGTGAATTTCCGAGTCATGCTTTTGTCACTTTAAAATTTGTGTCTGACAAAATGGCAAAATAAGTCACTAACCTGTGAATCTATGACTCTCATTGAATGAAATTCAGACTTAGGAGCACAGTTGCAGAAGTGCGGTTGCGGCCCGTAACCGCAACTTCGAGTACAATATTTCGAGCCGCAACTCCGCACCCGCAACTTTTGAGCTTTGATGCCCGCAACTCCGCAACCCGCACTCTTGTATTTTAATACTTCCACTAGAACGCCGCAACCGCAACTTTAAATTTTTAAATTTTTGCCGCAACGCCGCATTCGCAATTTTGGATTCAGAATTTCCCGCAACCGCAACCAACACGTAACCAGAATTCCCGCAACTTTTTCGCAACTTTCGACAAAATTATAATAGAAATGTTCCTATAACATTTAAAGCGAATTTAGAGCATAAAAATAGCCTTTCAATTTTATTTATTCAATTTCAATATGCAAGAGTTAAATACAACAATCCATTAATTCAAATTTTGGTTTGCTTAGTTAAAGCAATTAATTGTAAGTGAGCGTTACACAAACTTAATTTCAGATTTGAAATTGATGTGTCAAGTTTTAACAAAATTTAAATTGAGAACGAAAAGGATTGTTTACATATTAAATAAAGCCAATTTTAAAGTTGTGCCTTACGCCAAAATAAGGAATCCTTATCTTGTCATTCCGGATTTACAGGTCATACTCAACAGGAGCGTTTGAGATTGCAAAGACAGACTCAACGCCACACCGCACACGGGACTTTTCCCCTTGATAAATAATTTGAATTTGAATGGCGCGACGCTCTTTTACTGGGTCCTCTGTAACACAGGTGTTCAAGAACTAAATTTTGGTTTCAGTTTCGAGTTTACTGAAGTTAGATCTGTGGTTATACAAAGCCGCTTTACAACTTCACATATTTGACCAACACAACCGAGCCCATCCCAAGTCAGGGCATAATAGTTGCGCACAATATCAAACTATTTCCCGCAACTACTTCACAGAGATCGCAACTCCGCATTTTCAGCTGTTATTTCTGACACCCGCAACTCCGCAACCGCAAATTTTGCATTTTACGTCCCGCAATGCCGCAACCGCAACTTTTGCATTTTACGTCCCGCAACGCCGCAACCGCAACTTTTGCAAATTTCATAATTGGCCGCAACCGCAACTTTTATAATTCTCAATTTGGCCGCAACTCCGCATTCGCAATTTTCGTTATTCTGCTCCGCAACTCCGCAACCGCAACTCGCAACCTGCCGCAACCTAGTTGCGAAATGGTTGCGATTCTGCAACTGTGCTTAGGAGTAACTTTGTGCTTAACAATCTGCACACAAAAATGCCATTTGGGTAGTTCTTTGTGGATTATTTCATTCATGAGCAAACCATAACATATTGCCTGAGTGCGGACCATTGAATGAAATGTGATTGAATGGAAAGTGGGAAATATTATATTCAAATGAGAGCGAGGTACATCACCCATATATGTACCTCGACTCTCCGCTACCGATAACATGATACGCGCTACCGATAACATCGTCCGCACTACCGATGTCGCAACATTTAACAAAATTTGCTTTTGCTGCGGGACGTGCAATTGCAACCGCTATTTTGGGATTAAAAAATCCTAACGCTACAGCCATCAAATTCCGCGGTACCGTTACCGCTACTGCGGTAAATACCGGTAACATTTAGCTAAAAATTTCTACGCTACTGAGATTAACTAACACTTTCTCGCTACCGCTACTTGTGACTGAACTTTTGTCGTTACCGCAAGTTGTAATAAACTATTTCGCGCTACCGTTATTTTTGATAGCAGTACCAGGGTCACTCCCAACTTACTTTTGATAGCGAGAGCTGGACTACCGTGAAACCACTGGCGCATCATAAAGTTACACATGTGACCTTACTCTCTTCCATAAAATAGAATCTAAAATGTTGCCATATTGACTCTCAAATCCTTGCCAAATTGCTGAGGCTTCATTTTCCTTCACTCATTTCCACGCCTGATTTCACACGCAGGTTTCAGTATTTTCATTGGAGTTACATTACAAATAATTCAAATTGAAAAAGATAAAACGAAAATAATTTGAAGACAACGGAAAGAAAGGAAAAGACTACAGGATCCACCACATTTCCATTTTTGATTCCAGATGAAATTACCCAAGGGAGGGCTGCGGGAAACTACGAGAGGGCTACGGGAACCGACGGTAGGATTGCGAGAACCCACNTTCACGGGAGGCCTGGGAACCGACGGGAGAACAGCGGGAAACTACAGAGGGGGGGTAGGTACAGGAACCGACTGAACGTTTGCTGGAACCCACGGGAGGGCTGCGGGAATTCTTGCACATATTTGCATCCTTATCTAACAACACTAACTTTAATTTTTAACAATATCAATTTTCTTATAAAACTGAGTGGGTTATGTGAATACATTTAGCAACTGTGGGTTTGTTTGCCAATTTTGTTAGTCGGGGATGCGGGATTACTGTCGAACTTCTGTTGTATTTTTTTAACAGTCGGCATGCAAAAGGATTGTTTGATATTTCTAAAAATAGTATTATGGATGCCAAATCTTTTGCTACCAAATTCGTGAATACTTTTGTTTGCCGATAGGTAAATAAATCCATCAGAAAGTCCTATCCGCCCACATATAAACCAACGGTGTGAGTTAGCACCACCCGTCTCAAACCACCTATTTTAGTCAAGTAATTAATAAATTAATTAACTACTTCAATATAATTAAATTTCAAAAATCACATCACAAGTGATCTCATCACATTTACAATCAGGTAATAGTACAATTTTATCAATTTAAATATCCATCGCGCATCAAAAAAATTATATCCACAAAGAACTACCCATTTGTCAAAATGACTTTGGTTGGAAGTAAGTTTATGTACGACATCTCTTCAAAGTAATACGGATGATCCTAAGGACATAACTCTAGAAAACACTAATAAAAGTACCTCGCCGCTAAAGTGCATGTTCCCACCATTTTCCCATGATGATAACGACACTATGCACTGTTGCCAAGCTTTCCCCCTCTCTTCTACTTTCAAGATGTATACCAATACGGCATATCTTAAGACCAATTCTTACTGTATAAAAGTTTCGCATTATCAGAGGTATATAGAAAGCCAACCCACACAGATAGATACCTAAATTTCAATTCATATCATACACTGAGTCATAAATTATCGGTAATTGATTCTTTAATATATCGAGCTTTCATGATATCTGATAAAGACTCTCTAGATAGGGAAATACTTCATGTTATAGATGCTTTAGCAAAAAATGGATATCCACGCGGTCATATTTTAAGGAGCATTAAAAAGGTAAAAAATAGGATTTACTTGAATAACAATAATATTTCAAATTCATCAGATAATCATAAGAGAATAGCTATTCCATTCTATAAAGGTATTTCATCTGAAATTGGTAGAGTTTTAAGAAGAGGTTTCCTTGTTTCATTTCGACCAGGTTTAAAATTAGGGAAGGTATTTGGGAATCCAAAGGATAAATTAGATCAAAAAGATAGAAGCTGTATTTATGAAATTTTATGTAGTTGCAATGCAAAATATATGGGAGAAACTGGGAGGTGTCTTGCCACTCGTATTAAAGAACATAAGGCAGCAACAAAAAACCATAAAGCGAGGCGTCTGCGGTCGCAAAGCATTATTGGGATAATTTGTCAGGAAATCATAATATATATTGAAATAATTCTAGAGTCATCCAATTTGAAAATAGGTACTGGCATAGAAAATATAAAGAATCTATGCATATTTTAGGTAGCAAATCAAAATTAATGAATTTGGATGTTGGATGGCAAATTAATGACATTTGGAAGCCAGTTTTAGTATAAAAGAAATTTAGAATTCGTTTCATCTTTAGTTAAGTTACTAAATGTTATTAAATATTGGTATAACATTCATAAAAAGTTGCAAAATGACGATTGGTTCAAATGTAATTATAATTTTGTGGCATAACCAGGTTAAGCCGCAAATCCTCGTTGCAGAGCAACACAGAATATTTTGGTGTGTTCGTATTTTCACAAACGACCGAACGAGGTTTTAGAGTATTTGGTCCAATATTAGATAAACTGGACCAAGTATTTCGTCCGGTTGCTCCTCTAACGACATCTCAATTTTTCGCTAATATTTAATTTCATTTGGATAAGTAGATAAAATCTTTGTCCATATTATAAAAAGTAACATGTTTTATTTTGCACATAATACAAATTTTAAGTTTCAAGTAAAATTTAAACATGTTATTGTTGTCAGGGAAACTTTATTAAGAATTTATTTAAGTTGTTTGATAACAATTTTTTGTTTTATTTTTTATTTTTACCTGCATTGAAAAATTCTATTTTTTCAATTGCGCGTAGAGGATATCGGATGAAATATTTTTGATGCCATAAAGTTATCAGAAAAATGCGCTTTTCGAATTTCTGCCTTGATAATGAAAGCGGAATAAGCTTTCGAAACGTCGGTTCGAGAGAGGAGACGCGTTCAGCGACAGTGCAGAGTGTGACAACGCGAGCGTCACTGGACAGTGGTGGGTGCATGCGCGTTAACGGCGCGAAGCTTACACTACAGGATTTCCAGAAATTCTGTCGTGAGGATCATCTGAGTTACCGGAAAGAGGAGTTTGAAGTCAACATTACCGGATGGAAAAGGTTAAAAATTAACATTATCAGAGGATTAAAAAACAACGATTTCAAAAATTCTGAAATTGTCAACGTAGAAAACTGTTCCTACCCAAATTCGTTTTGGATAAGTACAGCTTAAGAATTTAAATAAACTTTCATTTCATAAAATGACAGAAACACCATTTATGCATGTATTTTTGCAGTACTTACTCGATTTTCTGTAGTATTTATGGACTGAACAACAACTAATTAAGAACTGAATAGTACTGAAAATATTAATTTAAACTAATAAATATAATAATAATGAATAGTACAGATAGAGTATAATTCAAATAAGTTGTGAAAGAAAATAACGCAAATTACAAATATTTAAAATTCGAGAAAACAATATTTAACGTTTAGTTTAATACAAAATACGGGGGAAAATAATTGAAACATTGTTTACATCAGCGATAAACAATTTGACATAAAAAGTGGTACCATGGGGACACATTTCAATACTAATATTTCAACTTGTATTTTTACTTTTATTTATTTTCTTCCTTTATTTGCTAATAATATTTTTTCCATTAGAGCGTTGTTTCCATTTTTATGTATCTTGGGACTAAGTGCACCGCCATTTTCAGTTGTGCTTGTTGTGAGTAGATAACATGCGAAAAAATTTAGTGTCTCCGAAAGCAGTTTTCGAAGACATTGCAAACTTGAAACTCAAAAAGTTTTGGAACAGGTCTATTCTACTTCTCAACAAGCCTCTCAGAAGTTTTTTTCAAAAATTTATTTTCTGGATTTTTGCATTTCTCCACGAATCATGACATTTGAAAACTTTTGAGATTGTTTTTCAACAATACAATTTTTCTCAATTTTTTTTTAGCAAAATTGTTTTTTTTTTGGGTTAAAGCACATCTTCAAGAATCATAACATTCAAAGATTTTGAGTCTGTTTCCAAAAACTTTTTTTTTTCAAAAAACTATTCCAAAAGTTTTCAAATGTCATGATTTGTGGAGAAATGCAAAAATGCATAAATATAAATTTTTCCACACCCCCCAAATGTATACCCCCAACCGACAAAAGCGCTCAACATTGAACAACACTCAGAAAATCAAATTGGTCCAGTAAATTCTGTAAGTTTATTAGAGCAAAATTCACAATTATTTTATACCGTCGAACTTAATTATCTTTAGTGACAATGATAAGAATTTTAATACAAACCATTTCGACATCTCATTCGGAATAAGACAGTGGTAATTAGTGAATAATATATCTTTGCAAACTATTAAAAGTTTACTGCAAATTCTGAAAATTTATGATTGTTTTTAGTAAACTTTCGAGAGACGCTCGCACGCTAGTAACAACACCTGACAAGACAGATGTTAGATCTGTATTTCCTGGAGAGTATACACACCTTGATTTCTCAGAATGTATCGTCAATGTTCTCAGTTCAAATTCGCTAAATACAAATACATGGCTCTGTTTTTCTGAAATCGCAAAGGGGCTGCGCAGGTGTGTCAACCGATCTTTACCAAATTTGGAACACTATTTCATACACACGTTATTAGAATATACCCCAAATATTTTTTAATTTGACGCATTAGTTTCTCCACAAATGAATTTTTTCAAAATTACGTAGAAAGTTTGATAAAATTTTATGGAGTATAATGAGTTTTGTTTTTAATTTCTGCCTATCTCAAAATTTACCCCCTTCGACTCAGAAAATTAATTAAAAAATTTTGAATCAAAATATTGATTTTTTTTTTCAAAATTATGGCGGAACTTTGAAAAATTCTCAAACTTTTAGTATAATCATTTCCATTGGGATTAGATATGGGGAAGGAAGTTTTGATAATACGAAACAAAATGTCGAAAACTCCATTAGAGAAATCATTATACTGAAAAAGTTATGATTTTTTGAACATTTTTGGAAATTTCTTTGGTTAGGTGGTGTGGTGTATGTTATACACCCTGCCATGTTGCCAATTTAGCTTGAAGTAAGCAGTTTTGCAAAATAAAAAAAAAATTTGTTTTGCCGAGTGTAACAAAAATTGTTTTATATCTCCAGATTACAATAGTCTATAATTAACGCCAGCCAATGCCTCGGGAGTCATTTTGAGTCATTGAGTCAGGAGAAATTTTGAGTCAATGATGGCTTTGACATGGCTAGGAAACTTACTGAATGGGTACGCAGTATTAGGCATTCTGTATGTGCAAAATGTATCGTACATGCTATTTAATCATTATATAAGCGCAGTAGACATTGTAAATGCGCAATGGGAGTTGTGCGTGCGCAGTAGGTATCTTATATGTGCAGTGAGAATTTTACACGTGCAGAGAGTATTTTAAATGCGAAGTAGGTACTCTACATTTGCAGGAGGCGTTTTATATGTTCAGTAAGTATTGCACATGCGCAGTACATAATGTACATCTGCAGTAGGTAATATAAATCATCAGTGGGTATGTTAGGGTACTTTTAGTATAATGTACGCACATGCATTTGTGAGCAACATCCTAAACCTAAACTCCACAACATTAGGGATTTTTCGTTAATGGACTGTTTTGTAAAACTCAATTTTCTTCCTTAAGAATTCAATCAAATAGGTTGTTTTTAGTAAGAAAGTAACATTTTTTACTACCTTAATCGATCGCGGATTAATATCGCCCCGGCACATAATTCTTTGAAAATTTCAACAATCTTTTTAAAGTACAATCGTATGTAATTCCTAGCTTGCGTACGTAGATGTGGTTCCAGGAAAATACTAAATTTAATCGCGAATTAATTGGATCCGGAAATATTTTGTTTTTCAAAATTGCGCAAATCTTTAAGTATACAAACACATTAGATTTCAGGAAAATACCAAATTTAGTCGCGGATTAATTTGGCCCCAATAATTTTTTTGTTGAAAATCAAATATATTATGAAGACAAACTCAAATCACATACTCAGTGTCCAAATACATATTCGGTTCCAGGAAAATACCGAAGATAAGCGCGGATTAATTTTACTCGAGCAAAATTTGTTTTGAAATTTTTTTCAATGATTTATCGCCAAACTTATTTAGTATATGCTCATAAACAACGCAATGAACTGATACAATTTAAACCTTTTTGAAATAGTTATAATGCGAACTGGTTATCATTTATTAACATTTTAACTAACAAATTTAGCATACGTGATAAATGACTCACTAGTCATTTAAAACTATTTGTTTTAGCTATACTGCCAACAAAACTACCGAGTTCCGAGTCTGAATTTTAGTAAATAATTAGACAATAAAACATTGCACAAAAATATTTAAAATGAAATTTCGCTGTGTAAAATTAATCTGCGACTAAATTTGGTATTTTTCGGGAATCGTGAATGTGTTTAAACATATGCATTTTGACAGTGAATGAGTTATTTGTGTCTATCTTGATAAGACCTTGTGATTTTTTATATAAAAAATTATTGGGGTCAATTTAATCCGCGACCAAATTTGGTATTGTTCTGGAATCACATTTGTGTTTAAACTGAGCAACTGATATAAGTTCTTTTGACAAGATTTTTCAAATTTTGAAAAACAATCACCGGGGCCAAATCAATCCGCGACTAAATTTTGTATTTTCGTGGGAGCTAACGTGTTTAAACATTGTGTAAGTGACATGTGAATATTTATTATAAAATAATTTTATTCGAGATTTTTGAAAAAATAATTTACCGGAGGTCAAATCAATCCGCGACTAATTTCATGCTTTCCTGGAACCGTGTATGTGTTTTTAAATATTGTGTAAGTGATGTCTATTTATGCAATTTTATTTGAGATTTTTGAAAAAATAAATTACGGGGCCAAATTAATCCGTGACTAATTTTGGTATTTTCCTGGAATCAAATATGTGTTTGTATACTGAATAATTGATATAAGGTTATTTTGAAGAGATTTGTGCAATTTTCAAAAACAAAAAATTTCCGGAGCCAATTAATCTGCGATTAAATTCATTATTTCCCTGAAACCACTAAAAAGATTGTTGAAAATTTCGAGAACTTATGTGCATGGACGATATTAAATCCGCGATCGATTAGGGTAGTAAAAAAATTGTTGCTTGCTTGCAGGATTGGCACAAAAAACACGCTTGTTTAAAACAGTGTTTTAAACTATTTTAAACAGTGTTTTAAACTGTTTAAACAGTGTTTTAAACTGTTTAAAACAACGCTGTTTTTTTAAACTCTGTTTTAAGGAAGAAAATTGAGTTTAGAAGGCGTCATTTGACGAAAACCCCTAATGTTGTGGAGTTTAGGTTTAGTATCTTGCTCACAAGTGCATGTGCGTGTGATGTAACTGTTCGTCTCGGGTTGCGTCTATTGAGGTCATTGAGGTCACACCCTGTTAATTGTTTCGGCTTTGGAAGGCGATGGTGATCCAAAGGTCACTGGCGTCGGAAGCAAAGATGTGTAATAAAGTAAACTCAATTCGAAGTAGGTTTTAAGGACAAGAAGTTTATTTCTCTAGACTTTGAAATCAAGAGAGAGAGAGAGTGAATCAAATATTGGGAGAGGTTACGGACATAAATTATAAGATGGAATTGCCTAGATTTTCTCCCCAGATTCGATTTATATTGGCCAATTCTGAAGGGCGTCCAAGGTCTTTTGAAACTCCGTGCTCGTCGCTGCTTGGCTGTTGCCAACCCGCGACGTGACATTGAGTGACCTAGACGCTCCTCAGAGTTTAAGCCATGAACCTGGTATTACGTTGTTTCATATTTTACCATGATTTTCCTACGTCTTTCTTTCTCCGAACTGAGTTTGAAGACCGCTGACGTACTTTTTAATCTTGATTGTTTTATCATAGGATATTAATTTTCCGTTCTCCATCTCACTCTCTCCGAGATTAATTACTCGGCAAAAGTAAACATAACAATTTCTATTTCAAATGGCTATTGTCTACTTAAATTCTAATTGTGAGTTGGAATTTTTAGAAGCTTTGAATTTAGATTTTTATTAAAATCTGGAGTTCGATTTCGATGTGTAGTGGTGCAAGTCACAATTTTGCTTCAAACTAAACACGAGCCGCATGGCAGCAAACTCCTACTCTAAGGTTTGTGGTGGGTTGCGGGAGTTGAAAATAATTGGGTAGAGCAAAAAAAGCAAGATGTAAACGCTTTGTTGCTTGGGAGCACAGATGTGTGTTTAAGGTACGCCGTACCTCGAGATGCGGAAAAGTATGCCGCACCCCGCTCCCGCATTCGTACCTTGATGCGGTGCGTGTGTGAGCAGGCGCTGATTTTCAGACTTAGGTACGGGAGCGGATTCGACACGTACCAGAGTTTTTCAATTAAGTGCGAGAGGGAGTAGGTACGTCTCCGAATTTTGCAATTAGGTGCAAGAGTGAGTGCGGTGCGGGGACTGGAGGTGCGCCGCACCTTATATTTTTTGGTCACTACTGTCACTCAAAAGAAGCATAAGGACAAAAAACCGATTGTCAAACTAAAAACAAAACATGTAACTCTGCTAACTACCTTTGCTTTGGTGTAGCCGTGTAGCAAATCCACTTCCACATCCGCCATCTAGATTTCCAAAACCAATTCATCGTCTTTCGTCTACCTACCACCAGCATAGTCAAGTCAACTTGACTCGTGCACAAAACAGAAGGCGACAACACATCAAACGTAGAAATAAACGCAAGAGACGTAAAAATTCTGAAAACTAGGAAGATCACTAATTATTAAATTTAGTTTCATGATCCAATTATAACCTGTAAACTATATCTTGATTATCAGGAGTGTCAGTACATTACCATTTTCTGTTCCAAATGATTCTTATGACACTTAAATAAATTACATTGAATTGAATTGAGGTAGCTAAACAACAACCTAGGTGCTGTGAGTGTCTTTTACACAACAGTATTTTTCATACCAAAACATGGCTTCCAACTCTTTGATTTCTTCTAAGTCTTGATCCTGAATATGCAGGTGCTGTTTCAGCTTGTACCAGACAGCAACCTTACAGATTGTAGGATATTTGTCACCAAACAAAACTTCAGAGCACTCACGAAACGGGACCAAGAAAGACACCAAACCATTTATCAGCTCGTCGTCTAGGTTTTGAATTCTATGCAGCTGTATTTTGTCGAACAATACCTGTTTAACTTCTTTGCCAGATTTCACATAAGATTCCAGCATGATTAGGTTGTTATTTCATCGTGTCTCCACAGCCTGTTTTAAAGTCACCTTCAGCTTCGAATTCAGACTTGATTTTTTGAAATAGGTGACCAAATTTTTCAGAGTTGTCAGGTTTTTGTTTATACGATGAAATTTTTCTTCGAGATTTTCTTCGCAAGAAAGGTACTTCAGTTAACGATTCAGTCGGTGACACTCACATCCATATCCGTTTGGAAAGACTCCAATCATGTTTGAGCCTCCGTCGGTAACAGCCAGTGGAGCTATCCATAATTTTGTTTACTTCCCCTGGCTCAGAATTAAGTTTCAAGAATCCGAATACATTGGTCCCAAATATTTTCAATGGTCTTTAGTTGATCAGGAAATTCTTCTACCGCAAGAATGTTTTGCTTTAGCTCAAACGCATCATTAACATAATGTATTGTTATAGATAAGAAATGTCGCTGTTTGTACTTATCTGACCACATGTCGCTTGTAAATCCAAACTTTGGGTATGATGTTGATTTTAATGCTGTTAAAGTGGCATGCTTCAAGATTCCAACAACTGTTGCGAGATGTTTCTCTTCAGAGTAGTTCTGAGGTGCAGTACTTTGGATAAGTCTTTCGTCCTGTCGTTTGAACCCATTCCCTTCAATTATCTTGAAGGGCGCATATCTTTAATTTCCTTTTCTGTAGTTTTCTTTAGACACAAATGGACGGAAAATGACTCAGTAGTAGCCATATCAGGGTTTGATTTTCTGCAGGCTATATGACAGTGCATCAAACTTGTGCCTGTAGTCTTCTTGCTTGAAAGAATAAGAGCGCACGAATTATACTTAACAAAATCGACTGGAATGTCATCAATCCAAATACCTTTGAAATTATTCCAAGGTTTTGACGTGATACTTGCTTCCCTTTGCCTAAAAAATGTTTAGATTAATTTTCTCTTATTGAAAACCTACTGATTAGCTTACTTGAACGACATACGATTACTTTTGCTTCGAAGCAATTTCTCAATTCTAGTCTTGTCCATTAATGTAATATCCATTAAAAAAAAATTGGATTGAGCTTGCCGCAAAATGTCATTACTATATTGTAGTGTGGCTCCAGGTATTGAGCTAGTGCTCCTCTGCTGCGGTTCCTACATTCTCCTATGAACAGCATTTACTAAGTTGTAACGATACATAAAATTAGTGTTCGATGAAATTATTTTAACTAAACTGACCTGAAGTTCAACAGTAAGTTGGTTGTGTGGTTGGACATAATTGGTTTAATTGTCAAAAACTTTTCATATTTTCCCAATAACGCGATTGCTACCGATCCATGCGGAATATGTAAGAATTTTTTGAGTTTTTTTTTACTCTCCCGCTCTGACCTGCTTCGTATATTTTGTCACTTGGGTTTTTAAAAATAACTCCTGTTGAGTCCAGTGTTCGGCACCCCAGTCATCCATCCCCGTCCCGTCCCGTCCCCGTCTTTGCTTAAAAAATTTTTTTCCCGTCTCCGTCTTTGCTTAAAAAAATTTCTCCCGCCCGTCCCGTTCTACGAAAAAATTTTTTTCTACCCATCCCGTAATTATGGATTTTAGTGTACTAAATTGAAAGTGTATTTTGCCTACTTTCGAAATCAAAATTTCGATTTCGAGCTCCTTGCAATTATAAATTTCGATTTCGATCAGCTTGGGGTACCAAATCTCGATTGTAATTTCAAGTCAACAAATATATGGAGTTTGATGTTGATTTCGTATTGGCTAGATTTGAATTTTGATTTTGAATTGTATAAAAAAATGAATTTCAATTTCGATTCGGTAGGCGAAGTTGATTTCGGTTTCGATTTTGATTTCTATTTCGAATAGTAAAATGATTTCGAAAATCGAAATTCCATTTCGATACAAATCGAAATCCAAAACTAGACAATAGAACTAGAAATTTATACGTTTTCAGTCGGACGAAATCGAACCCTATGACTTTTCAGCCTCGAAATAGAAACCAATAACATTGAATGTTCTCCAAATCAAAATTGAAACGTTTATATTAGTGAGATCTAATAATTAAAATTTTGATTTCCAATGAAGCTAAGTTGAAAATATGTGCCTGAATAACACCCGTCTTTTAAAGAGAAATACCTTCACTCGTCCCCGTCTTTCGTAGAAAATAGACTTCTCCGTCCCCGTCTTTACCTTCTTTCATACTAAACATCCTCACCCGTCCCCTTCCCGTCTCCGTCTTTCCCAAATAATCGACTCACCCGTCCCCGTCCCCATCTTTCTTAAAAATTCGACTCACCCGTCCCCGTCTTTCAAAATACCCGTCCCCGTCCCCGTCTTTCTCAAAAATTTGACTCACCCGGCCCCGTCCCGTCCCCGTCTTTTCAAAATAATCAACTCACCCGTACCCGTCCCCATCTTTCTCAAAAATTCGACTCACCCGTCCCCGTCTTTTCATAATAATCAACTCACCCGTCAGTAGATAGCACGGCAGGGTAAATCCCCCACACCCCCCTTAAAGCCACCGACCAACACACCGACCAAAGACTCCACCGCCCACCGACCTTTCACCCTAAGACCCTAAGACACATTCGCCCTAAGTCGCTTTCACCCTAAGACCCTTTCACCCTAAGACCCTAAGACACATTCACCCTAAGACACATTCGCACTAAGTCGCTTTCACCCTAAGACACATTCGCCCTAAGACACATTCACCCTAAGACACATTCACCCTAAGTCGCTTTCACCCTAAGACACATTCGCCCTAAGTCGCTTTCACCCTAAGACACATTCGCCCTAAGACACATTCACCCTAAGACACATTCACCCTAAG